>WURV02195390.1:0-12058 GCA_011762755.2 Epimenia babai | reverse complement strand
CATATGTGTGTGTGTGTGTGTGTGTGTGTGTGTGTGTGTGTGTGTATACATGCGCAACTGGGAGTATATAAATACAGATATCTGCGCTACATGGAATATCTCTACATTACATAATTCCCCTTAAATCGCTGCATGGAGTACCTCTTAATGTAATGATTAGTGTGGAGTGAAAATGCTTAAAATGATGTTTTTCTTATTAACACTTTGGGTTGATTTCAAACATTCATTATAGTAAAAAACAACAGTTTAGTGATAAAATAAAGTTCTTCCATTAGCACCACAAAATATAGTAAGTAAAAAGTGACGTCATCTAGCTAAAAATTACCAGTAAGAGTTATATCAACATATTATGTCGGTTGCGAGTTGCCGTTCAAAACCTGTGGTCCGATGAACGGAGTTCAGCCCCCTCCGCTCAGCTGCTTTTGCAAATGCTTGGCAATATATGAATGTGTCATTCTATCAAAAACACGCTTAACCAGAGTTTCGATTGGCTGGTTGGATTTCTATTTAATGGTTAGTCGGTTTATACTAGAATGAAGATCCTTAAAATTCACTTTTATAAAACACGAAGCAGTCTGCACTTTTAGCGTCGTCGTTATCGATGATTTTATGGTTTAATCCCCGCCCGAGTCAGTACACTGACCAGTGGCGTTTGTCGGACCAGTAGTGTTTTAAATCCCCAGACTCTGGATAAGCCTTACAGAGTGGTTCTAATGTTCAGTGTAGTTAGCGCTTTTTCTCCTCTGACGTGCTTGTGCTTCAGATGCTTTAGCGGAGGTCTCTATGTCGTTTACCTTCCCGCAATGTTGTCATCTTATTGTAAATAACAATAAATTATCAAAGACTTAATCTACCAGCAATCAAAATTTTCTCGTATTACACATCGCCTGGTTCAGAGTGACTAAGAATCACCTCTCTGTTCAATGTGGTTGCAATGTTTATTGTAAAAACAATAAAAACATATATATAACTACACGGTATTAGCTGTGTACAGGAGTTTGTTTGAGATTGGTTCCTATGTGCAGGACTGTCGTGTTTTAAGGGATCGGGTACTCCACTAAAAACTTGGGTCATTTTACGAAGGATCGCTGAATCGAAATTATTCGACTCAAGTCGCTGTCCAGACTGCCAGATATCTTTGCAGAACAAACTATTGTGTGGATACCAGCGATACGCGTCAGGCATACCAGTAAGCGATGCAAAGCGGTTTATGGGACAGCGATACGTGAAAATTATTATACGTCGTGTCTCTGTGTATCCGGATATCGATAGAAACCGTGAGTTCGCGAAATTTGTGAACTTTCATTAATTTTAAGACTTTTACAGGTTATTAAAACGAAAGTTCGTACAAAACTCTTTATTTACATAATTATATAATTTAAACAAATTAATAGCGTCTGTATTTTAGAGTAGATTTTGATGTGAATATATATCCCGGGAGTAATATAGTAATTGACACCCTTGATGATTTCTTAATAGAGTACTCAAGTCTGACGTCAGTTGTCATAACAACGTGTTCTCAACAATGAACTAATATGGCGTCAATGCATATGAAAAGATTCAGCGTGTTTCTCAGCAGCGTTCAATGTTATTTTAGTTTACATAAGATATCATTTCACATAGAGTATAAAGCGTCATAGCGTTCAAAAATCTGTATACACCTGTCTTTGTGTGTGGGTGAACTGGTTGGATATATACGAAAAAAAGGGGAATGTCTCTGGACTACCGAAAAGGTTTTTTATTTAATCTAAACCGTACAAAGTCCTCACAAGTTTTAACAAACCTTACACCTTCGGCCTATTCGTTTTTGTACACAACTACAATGCCGCCACTATCCCTCTTAGCTCCAATCCTTAGTTTCCTTGGCATTTCCCTAACGACATAGCCGAGTGAGCATGAGGGTGATCGTATCGAGACAGACGACTTGATCGAGCAAATATCACAACCCTTTATAACGTTACAAAATTCCTCGGTTTGTAGTTGCCATACAAGACCAGGTCAACTTTCTGACTAACAAAACTTAGCCTACCCGACAAGAAAGACTAATAGTCCAAATAGTGATAGAGTGTGGGTCCGACATAGTGGTTAGGATACTGAGTGATCTATAATTACTGCTCTTATAGACAACTACCATTATGTCTTATGTGGAGTAAAATTGTCTAGTGACGCTTTGCTCTGCTCGTTTGCCTTGTTATGTAACAAACTGGTGTTGCAAAAAGTGTATTTGACGATTTCTATGACTATGGACAATTATGCGCCAAAAATTCCCTTTCAAGAAAAATCGGAGCACCACAGATCTATATCGCCGAACTCTACTACTTTCGATTTTACTCGCAACAACGTAAATGGTCAGAGTATTGAAATGTTCGTGCAACGCCGATTTTTTTATGATTAGGATTAACCTCGTCAGGGTTACCAAATATGAGAGGGAACTTACTGGTCCATAAAAGTCAATACCTGGGTTCACCCAAATCGTTTTGCAAGTTCGTGCCGAAATTTCTTCAAAAGTTTGGTTAAAAATCCTGGTTATCGTGAATATTTGATTGAAATCCACCTATCGTTCGAGCGTCAACATGTATACAAGACGCTCTTTTGTAAAACGTCATTTGAAAGCGCGTGCAGAATCCCCTAAAAATATACGCGTTGTCAATTTGACGCATAGTTCGTAACTATTTAATCGCGTGTTACACTGGCATCGTATGGAAACAAACACACTGAATGCAAATACATATTGAGTTCCGAGGAGTTTTCTAATATTTCAAGTAGAAAAGCGAAATGGTCATTTCGTGTTAATAAAGTCTGCCGCATAGCTCACTTGATAGATACTCGACCCATGAAACAGCCGGTGGAGGTTAAAATATTGGGCAATACATGCTGTGTTTTTTTTTTGTTTTTGTTCTGATGCAGCCTTCTGGTGTCTCTTGAGATCTTGGCTTTATCATAATAAAGGTTCCTATGGAGCTACATGGATTCAATGCGTCGATTTCTTGTATTAGAACCATAAAAATGAAAAATACGATGCTTTATATTTGAAAGTATTATTAAAACTTGTGCGTTCTAAGTTACAAAAAATTGTGTACGGCTAAACGACAAAATTTTCTTGTGAGGCCTTGTGCGAGTCATCATTTATTAAACGAATGTCAAGTTAAACCTTATTAATAATGTATAATCTACACACGATTTTGTATATGATATGATTTTTTTTTAATTAAAGAACAATATCTATTAATTTAAACTGTAATGTACCTTATTATGCGAAGTGAATGTTATGTAAAGGGAGACAACAATATATGACGCGAAAAAAATAAAAAAATAAAAAATCATGCTCTGTCCATATTAAACTAATATGTTCCATATGGACCTGAGCGCAAAATCGCGTAATACACTCCAGAAAGACTGACGGCAAATATGATTGGATCGGACTGATTTCATAAAAATTGTAAAGCACTCGGGACATTTAGGTAGTTAACCGGCGAAACGTAGGCGTGAGTGGGTTTTCCCAAATTTAGTGAAACATTACGATGCGTAAGTAGTATTGACTCGTATTAAAAATTGAAGCCAGCCTGTAGGTTATCTCCCTTTGTCTGACGTGTTAAAGGGCGTCGCGCAAGTCTATTTATATTGCGCTCGATTAACGATTACAACCTTTTTTGTTCTTCCAGTAGTCAACCCATTGGTACAATTCCCTATATGTCTTGAGCTTAATACACTTATAACAGTTTTTTACCCCCGAAACCTTAAAAAAATTCAGGAAACAACTGAGCATGTATAATGAATAATTTATTGCACTTTTATGTAGACATTGTAATCATACGGACATGCGTCAATGCGCATACATAATTATGTAATAGAATGAACCAGCAATAATGAAATGATGCACAGCAAGTAATGTGGCAAATCACACACTATTATTCACTAACTTTCTTTACCTTTTTCTCTTTTTGGTGCTATTCTGGGTTAGATTTTTTAATAAATGACAATGACATCTGTTTCAAAATATGCAATCTGATGCTGCAAAACAATGATACAATACAAGATTAACTGTTTTACATTCAGAGCACACTGTAATGTCACAAGAACAATTCAACATGGTAGTAATCAACGTAGACTTGACTTTCTCTTTATAAATAGTATCAACATTTTGCATGAAGGTAGTCTCAGGTGTTTAACCAAAAACAAGGTTAAAAAACAGTAACATGCCATTCCTGAATAGCTAATCTGTTATTTGAACCTTGATTACGAACAATACATTTAGGATTCAACCTAACATTCTGCAATTGAGCAATTCAGCAATGCACGATTTTATCAATGATAAGAAAATCTTACCACTGATAGTGTTGTTTGATTGGAAATACTCAATAGGTTGTTTTCACGATAGAGTTAAACCTCTGACCATAAACACATGATCAGTTGGTAAAGCTGACCTGCCAAATTCACCTAGATTGACGAGGTTGTCAACATTATCATTGCTTATGTTGTAATTAATTTTTTTTCACTATCACTGTCATTTCATCAAAGACTACAGAACGTAAAGTAGCAGATGAAGGCATGGATCGAATTTTACTTCTTAAGCAAGCCATAATACCCCTATTAAAACCAGACTAAAGTATAACAGACCCTACCATGCGTTTTAAAGTGGACAGACATGGTAAGATGAATAACTTGCAAAGAATTTTGCAACATTTAGGACTTGCATGTTATATTGAAAGATACTATAGACTTTTCGTGTTCTGTACATCTACGTACGTATCCATTTTTACCAAAAATAATCATTTGTTTAATTATAAAGTCAGCTGTATTTTTAATAAGCTTATGCTTGACATAGTTGATAATGTCAGATTGGCTGAAAGGTACATTTTTGGAGTCTCTATTTTGTAACTTTTTTGTTCTTCGTTGAAGGCGCCGGGCGACTTGTGATGTCTTATGCACTAGTGCAGTAACTGCATCAGGTCCTCAAAAAGATTGATAAAACTTCGATATCACCATCGAAAAAAGTATATTATGGAAATTATCGGTTAGTCAATGTCACAAATTTGTTGCTACAGATAAATTTCAACTTGCACTAGAATTTACATCATTTATTTTTTCAATCCCCTTTCAAATTAACTGTACTCGAACGTTGGATATAGCCAAGACATTGGTGGTTATCTATTCCCCATGTTGATGGTCGCTCCTCGCTTACAAAAACATTTCTTCTAAGACTATTTTTGCAGGGTCTAATGAATAATAAAATATCTAGAATACAAGCCAAAACATTTTAATCAATATTTCTCTATATATATTTTACCGTATATGTAAAAGTAACTTATGATCTGTCACAGCGATCCTTTTTTTTTCAACGCTGTCTCATATTCCCGATTTGAAGGTAATTTCCTTTTCATCGAAATACGTGGAGGGGCATTTCGCACATCGATAAAGGTAGGAACGGCATTCCAGTTCAACCGTTTCCTCTCCGTTGGTACTGTGACAAGTAATGTCGCTTTTTAGTCACTTATAACATGCATGCTCTTATCAGAGGATTAAAAATGGGAGTCGCCACATAGTATGCACGATATAATCATAAAAGAAGACGGCAAAATGACGCCTCAATGAATACCCAATGTTTATAACTTTGAAGCCTAAATGTGTTAATGTCATTACTATGAAAATAGACAAGATAATTTTGTCATAAATAGCCGTATAGCTCAACGAATACCAGTATTTTGGATCTTCTACCTGTGAATTGACTGTCTTCACGATACTTGCTGCATAATCTCAATCCTGATTTGGCCAGTTGGGAGGAGCTGATGCCATCCAAATATTTCCTTCTGGTATTTTCTATCCATTTTTGGCATCTGAAAGTTAGCATTATGGCTCCAGATACGCTTGAATAATCATAATACATTCAACGGTTACCTGCAAATGTGATCCAATTTCACGTTGAGCACAAAAGAAAATGTACGTCTGTGTAAATATAAAAATAAAAATACTGTTACAATATCAAGATGGATATACTTTATATCTAGATAAAAGAATAACCGTTTTAAGGTCAAATCTATATATCTGTGGGTTTCTGTAGAAAAAGGCTAATGATTCCACATATGGACTATGATATTCAACTTTTATGGGAAATTTATTACGCGTGAAGCGAAAATTCACACCGGCTATTAATAATATTCTAGTGTACATTTCTTCATCTTTTGGAAAGCGAAAAAAAGAAATTCCTTCGCATGAATTCTTCCTGCAAGCATTTTGGCGGTTAATAGCCGCACATTAATCACCACCAACGTATTTATGTTAATAGTTGGATTTTGCTTGGCAGACTCATAGACCATGGCGTCTTTAAAAAAGTTCATTTTGAGCTAGAATTTTAACATGCCCCAACTAAGGGACTTAACTCCCAGGTCGGCTTCAACTTTTTCTCCGAGTGAATTATCTTATTGTTTTAGCATCTTTGGTTAGACTGACGTTACATGAGTATAATAGTGTGGATAAATATAAAGTCTCAGTTTACGATTTTTAATTGAATTTATAATACAGTAATTGATAAACAGATTATTAGTAACTCATAAACATGCTGTTTTTGAGTTTGTTTGAAGTACTTGTCACTCGACTCGTACAGGCGCGATATTGTACGAGATCAGGCTTTTACCAAAACCATCGATTAATTTGCTATAATATACATACGATCTCTAAGGCGTCAGCGATCTCAGAACAGATCTGCTAGACAAGAACAAACAGCGGAAACACAACAACGCAACAAAGGCACTGTGCTTTACTGTTATTGATCTGCATATTAATAATGAACCTCGTAAATATGCTATAGAAACATTACGCTGACCAAAGTTTGGCTTGGCTATGCGCCATATAATGATATCTTCTATTGAACGAGAAGTCAATTATTTATTTGTTCGTCGCATAAAGACCTTATTTAAAATAAAATACGATAATTTACTTAGTGACAGAATTAAGCAAATTTTATTACTAATCATGTACAAGGACTGGGAATTAAAATTTCTACATCGGATATTAAAATTATTGTAGAAACAAATTAAGATTATGTTATGAGATAAATTAAGCCGCAACAATTACGGTATCGAGACTCGCAAAAAGTGTCGATAGGGTCGATGTTGATTAATGTTACACTGAACATTTAAACCCAGAAAATCGCAAAGATAAATTAATAGCCTTACGCGATAGCGCAGTATGTGTTTCAGGGGCGCATTGAATTATTATCGCGCGTGTATACAATCCGGTAGCTTAAAGTTAAAGTTCATATTCGTTAGACGACGCCTATGATAAATCAAAGATGCCTATAAACATGTCTAGTTTTCCGGAACCCACCAACACAACTGTTATCGCGGATTATGAAAAAGGGGACCTTCCGTATCTGCGCATGGGAGCGCTGCAGTTTTTATTAGAACTTACGCCATACGGCGCCGTTGTACACATATGTAATTTAATGACCTTACTCGGTATTATCGGTAATTTGTTTTCTGTCGTCACGATCGTAGCGCGGCGTCTCTATCGCCGGTCCGCCATCTTTATTTACATCGGCTTTATTACGTTTTGGGATTTGATCTTTACTGTCGCAATGCCTTTGGTGTATACCTTAGAATACGTTTTGCACGTCAGTTTCGCTGTAGCAATTACATTGAAATTCGGCGATATGGTTGGCCATGTATTTTGTCAACTTCAGGATTGTTTATTGCATGTTGGTCTAATATCTTCAACGAGCATCTTAGTGGCGGCGAATGTGACGAAGTTACTCGCGATGCGCTATCCGTTACGAAGCGTTGGGTGGAATAACAAACGTATCGCTTGGATTTTATGCTCAACTCTATCAGTCATTTCTCTGGTGATTAACGGAACACTGTCTCAAATAACCGGGATTGGTGTTACTGGTAGTGTGACCATAAACGATCGTGTGTATCGCGTCTTAGAATGCGCGGATTTGAGGCATATATTTCCTATTATTGGTATAATAAGTAAAATTTACACCTTATCCATGTATAGTATGTTACCTGGTCTTGCGCTGATAGTTCTATCAGCTGTGATAGTAACAGTATTTCTGCACACCTCCGTGTTACACCGTAAGCTCACCCGCGGCGAGATTCAGAGAACAACAGAGGCGAGCACAACAGTCGACACATTCGAATCAGCAAAAACCGGTATCGTGCTGATTCTGCCTCTCTCCTTTATTCATATCGTAACTACTTTTCCGATCACCTTAAATACGACACACGGGTACATCGCTAGATTAATATGCGGCTGCAGGGTACCCTATATATTTCCATATTATGTAACACTCGTGATGTTACTGGCAAACCACGTACAGACGTTTTACATCCAAGCTTTTTTGTCCAAGAATTTTCGGAGGGTAATGTTTGGATTGGAATAACGTCGGAAGAATTTGAGTCTCGCATTTCGTGTGTATTTTCATCCAGTACGCGCCGTGTTTGTCATTTTGGAATAGGAATAAAGCGAGATTATTTGCTTTCATCGCTCGTTTCCAGAGATATTATGAAATATGTTTGTCATTCTCTTTCTCTATGGACAAAATATCGCACTGAAAAGAAGCATTTGTTTCGAACACCGCATGATTTTTTATAATACATGGTGTCTATAAATGTTACACTTTCTGGCGGTTTTGGTGGATTTTTGACATTAACTTCGATAGATTTGGTATTTGTACAATTTCCTACGTCTTCAAAGTTTTGTGATAATTTTGCGCTTGGATTATGAGCATTATAAGCCGACAGGAACCATATGCGGGATGCTTTGATAAATTAGCTAGAACGCGTGCACCAGTTGTCGTCCACCCATTTTACCGTCAAATCTACCTGATGTCTTATTCAGGGATCCAAACTACAATATGCGAATAATTGCAGGCTTTTACCGTTCCATAAAAGAATTCCGACTCGCTATCATTGTCATTGTAAACTGAGTGTGGGTTGCCGTGTAATTCATATCGTAAACACCAAACGAAAAAGGGAAAGTCAAAATTACTATCTGCAGTACGGGTCGACACCATCTTATATATGGATACAAAATTAGGAAGTCGAATAATTCTTATGCAAGTTAGTTTAGTTAGTCGACTAGCGTATGCATGTGCCATCGAAGAGGGATTGTGTAACCGGTAATTTCTGTATCATCCACTTTACAGTTGTTCGATGGTAAGAAATGACATAAAATTTTATTGTTTTGTGAGTGCCCTTTCAACACATGGCTATAAAAGACACTTCACAAATCATGAAAACTCTGGCTAACTAATAAGACGTCTTAAATATTAGATAAGGTAAAAATTAATAATAAAAAATAAATCAAACATATATATAGTGTTATTTTAGATGAGCGGAATATCACCAAAAGTCAAAATACACCATCGCTTACTCATATAATGGAGAACATAAAATATCACAACGGAATAACCGGGTAGCAGCATTTCAAAGTGGGTTATATTTGAATAAATTCCATATATTTTCAACCATCCAATTGTACAGAATGATATTGCTAAATACATTTTGTTAAAAAAAAAGAAAAAAAGTTTTCGTCTTGAATTCGAACAGGATAGCTCCATCTATCAAAAAGAAAATTGGTTTTGTGGTTTTGTGATGGAATGATGACTCTATATAATGCTAAGAGCAGGTGATCTGGAGTAGTTAATACAGCCTTGAAAGACGTAACATCGTATTTCATCGCAAAGTTTTGGTAAATAGAGATGTATTTAGAACGAGATGAATTTTGCAGTAGGAAATGGAGTCGCACAAGATATGGGCTTGCATGCGACATTTGACGAATTATGATGCAGACTTCGTCACGTTTTAAAGAAAGTGACCCAGGTGAAAACGGAAATCCAATATATTGGTTGATGAAGGGTGGGAGGACGCTGTAACTGATATAGGTTTAACGCAAGCTATCGTACACGAGTATTCTTTGATGGGTTTAATGAGTAAATAGTTCAGAAACACAGAACGCAATTTTCAAGAGGATAACTGGAGAGAGTAACAATAGAGAGTAACAATAATTCGGCCAGTTGCACAAGGGCAAGGAAAAACCATGTCGACGTAAATAAATGACCAAAACAACTCTCCCATTATATACGCAACCTTTGCTTTTAACCATTTAATTGATCAACATATACAGTCAAATATTTTGGTGACAAGACCCCACCCTGTTTAAGGTCCTCATTAGTGACAGTAAAATGATCAGTCGTTACTCCGTTCCAAATTATTCTGAACACTGTACCGTAAAACAATAATTTTAACACTAAACCTTGGCACATTTCCATCAATTAACATGTGGAATAATTGCTAGTGATTCACTTTATCTAATGTTATAGAGACGTTGTTAAACTTGCTGGTAGTTTTAAGCTATTTAGATAACAGATTTTTATTTCCTAAAAGAATTTCGATGCAGAATTATTATCAGAATTCTAAACACTATCATATGTATAATAAATTAAAGATAGGGTAGCACCCAATTAAAAAAATATTGAAACACGAGTTTTTGCAGACACGAAGAGTACTTCTTCGGGTGAATGATTGAGAATAAAACATACATTTATATACAGTCTTAGTACAAAGATATGGATAGACGAGGGAGGGGCGGCGGCTGAGACCTAGTAATGAATGGAGAATTAATAATAATAAAGCGGATATTGCGGTGTATAAATAATAAAAAGACAAGGATGTCGTGTTTACATGTTGCGTGATAATAACGCGTGATGTGGTTTCGATAAGAATTATAAAATTTTGTGTTTGGGTATAACGAGTCACAAACGAGCAAAGGGTGCGTGAACAATAGCTAACTTGAAAAAAATGCGATAGTACAAAGAATAATCCCAATAGTTTGCCCAAAATCATACATCTCTATTCAGTCCTTGCTTTATAGGGCCGACTGCATTAATGACTTTTTGTTCGCAAATTTTTCTGTCTAGTCTTCTGTTGGGGTTCAGTTTTCTTAGAGCGGCCACGCGAAGGTTGACGATGGAATGTTCAGGAGAGGTAAACTGTTCGCCGACGGGCTTCTGGTGAATGTTGTGGCGGATGTCGGATGTGAATGAATTCCTAAATGAACATATGGCGACAAAGAACTCAGCTTCATTCAAACGGGCGCGCGATCTGAAAAAATCCGACAAAATCTCCAGAGGAGGCCAAAACATACGTCGTCGCGTGCAACGAAGACTTTGCTAGGTTTAAACTGTCCTAGTAAAGCCATAGTGACTGTAATTGCGGCAAAAACTTTGTTCGGCCAAAGATTTTGCGATCTAACCCCCCCCCCCTTTTACAAACTGTTGATAGAGAAGAACTGAATATGTGTCAAAACTATTTTTTCTATTAATATCAAGTGTTAACTTTGTTATCATTATCTGCATTAAAATGTGCTAGACCATCTAAAGCTGAATTATTTTTTATGAGTCAAATAAGAATATGAACTGCTCTAAATGTTCAACAGAAATATTCCCATTTGCACGTTTGGATGACGATGAATTCCAATGTCAACTTAAATTTGAATTAACAGATATATGATAGATGTAAAGACCTAAATTTTAAACCATTTACTTATAATGACAGTCGTGTAAATAGCGAATGTGATTTAGACCCAGAAAACAATTTTTTCAATAATTTAAAATTAATGTCAATAGAGAATATTTCCTAGAAAGTACCTTTGAGGAAAAATTTAAACAAGATTCTGGTTTCAAGACAATACATCCTAACAGTATAAGCTAAAGTGCTAATTATGACCAAATCAGAATGTTCTTACCACAACTGTCGATTAGATTTGATGTAATTGCTATCAGTGAGACATGGCTCTCGGACAATAGCTCCCCCTGCTGTTTCGAGGTTTCGAGGGCTACACTTTCCATCACGTCAATAGAATGGGTAAAGCTGGAGGTGGTGGGGGAATATTTGTGGATAATAGCTTAGAATCATCTCTTATCGATGACTTGTGTTTTACAGTAGACAACAGTCACGAATGTGTTACTGTAGAAATTCAACCAAAATCTGATTCTAGATGTAAATCTGTTTACGTAAGTTGCATGTATAGAGCCCCGGACACTAATATCAAAACATTT
>WURV02195379.1:0-12058 GCA_011762755.2 Epimenia babai | reverse complement strand
CACTGCCTGCGATACACGCATATAACTTCACCGCCTCTAATATCTGCGCATAACTTCACTGCCAGTCACATACATGTATGGACGAACAAGCGACTATTCAGTTAGAATAGGTGACCAGAGCACTCGCTGATATTAACCATTGCCACAAATTCCTGTGAAAACCGATTTAGTAACAGATTACTTAGTGGCGTATCGTATATAAGAATTACAAATGTAAAACAGTACATAATGAACGACACATCGGTGACACCGCTCTCCCGACACATCGATGACACTTAACCACCACCACATGGACAACATGCACACCTGTCGCGGGCATTTGCCGACACCGAGTCCCCGCTGGTAGCACAGCGCCAAGTTATACTGAGCGGCCGGATCTCCCAGGAGACTCGCGTCCTGCCAGTGCCGGACGGCGCCCGCGTAGTCCCCGCTGTGGTAGCAATTCGCCGCGGCCGCGTTGTGGATGTGGGCGTCGTATTCGTCGCGTAGCTTCGCGATTGATGCCAGCACCTCCTCCAACTGAAACCGCGGGGAAAGAAGCGCGCACCTGTTCTTAGTTCACGGCGGTCGCAGTTTGATTCTATAACTCGTCATACAGTACAAAAATTCAACTAATGCAGACAAGGAGACAGTGTGACCGTAATACAATTATAGCTGTATAAAAATGAAATTTATTTGATGTAAATATTGAATCGCGGATATAATGAGTGTGGGATCAGGCGCATTCCGTGAGAGTGGATCCAAAATAACATTGTAGATCTGTTGGCGCAGCTGGTGCAGAGGTTAGAATCTAACAACTAGCGGTTTCTGCACATTTTCCACTATTTTGAAAGAGAAAGTTTATTACAAATCATATAATAACAACTAAGAGCGTAGCGAGTCTGGAGGCTGACCGTAGATGATTACACAGCTGAGCCAGGTAAATCTCTTGTACATCATTCATACCTCACTCGGTGAGGGATCCGCTGTAGCGTCTGCCGCAGTAATTTGGGGTGGCGAAGATGCTCCGAGAGCGAGCAACATACTCGGGCAGACGATGGGCCGATTGTGAGGGTCATGGTACAAAAGCCTGGCTACGATGGGCTTGAGATGTATCCCCAGGATATCTGCTGCACTCTGTAACAGTGTAATGGTTCTGATGTACAGAGCTGAATATGACAGAGAGTTTCACACTTGTCTAACAGCAGCGCGGTCCTGGCAGTAGGGTTTACACGTTAACATGTTCTAACAGGGGAGACTGCATTATGTTAACATGTTCTAACAGAACGCATTATGTTAACATGTTTTAGAATTCTGCATTATATTAACATGTATTACAAGTCTGTATAATGTTAACATGTATGACTGCTCCCAATTACACCCACTCACCCACCCAAACCCTGCCAATGACTGCTCCCAATTACACCCACTCACCCACCCAAACCCTGCTAAAGACTGCTCCCAATTACACCCACTCACCCACCCAAACCCTGCTAATGACTGCTCCCAATTACACCCACTCACCCACCCAAACCGTGTAAATGACTGTGTCCAATTACACCCACTCACCCACCCAAACCCTGCTAATGACTGCTCTTAATTACACCCACTCACCCACCCAAACCCTGCTAATGACTGCTCCCAATTACACCCACTCACCCATCCGAGAGCATGTAGACCACTGAAACGTTGAAGAAACAACCAATATTCATCACGTAGCTCGTACCAGGTTCTACCCGTCTCTGCATCCTGCCGCGCCCTGTAGCCATAATCATCAAATTATGAGTGACTGGAAGATTGCAACAGGTAAATTTAGTACATTGTGAATAGTTTATCCTGCCATTTTGTATACCGTCCCCCTTTATCACAAAACAAGGGAAATATGGGGGACCTGGGAGGCGTTTCACCAACAGTACTACTGACAGGGATTTTGTAAGACTGCGATTTTTATAGACAGCAGACAGTTTGACAGGAAATATATTATGTAGCCTTAATATGTGTGTAAAGGACCACCTGTATAAAGCTAAAGCAATGTTATGGATTGATATTAGTCTCGAAAGGTGTGACCCTTGCATTTTTTCTTAGGATTATCCGGTTAACATTACCGGCTATACACCTCAACTGATATGTTATGAGTTATGCCATTGTTATTCCCCCTTTCAACATATTAGAGATAACCTCTATTTAGTTATCATGAAAATAAAACAGGGATTTTTCCATTGCTATCAAAATATATGTAGTGTCCTGAGGGGGCAAACTTCCGCAATATTGATACCTCATGTTGATATCATGCATGTACCTCGATAAGTGATATGGCATTGCGCCTAAAACTGGCAAAAGGCAATTTTTATCAAACACAACGTGTTCAGTGATTAATAATGTTTGTAGCAGTATTATAAATGAGATAATAATGTGTATTCAACAATATTTTTACATTAATATTTATTGCAAACAACAAAATTTTCTAGCTAAGTATTCTCAAACTTAATCGACTATGATTTCCAGATATCTTTGTCCAAATCAAAACAGGAGGCCAGAGAGGCCTCAAGACGCTCACCTAACTATTGGAAAATGATTTTTAAGTTTTTAAGTACAAATACAAACACCAGCACCATCGCCAGAAAACAGAAAATTACTTCCCCTTCATTTTGTTTTTAGTGAAAAACTCAGCATTAACGCGGAGTTCGATTTTGGAAACTACAATCACTAATTAGTCATCAAAACATAATGTACGTGGAATCGATCTTTATGAAATTTCTCACCTATACTCGAGAATGGTGTTGTTCTGTGGCTGTGTACACAGAACTAATCCACCTACGTCATCCTTCGTGCCACACTTCCAAGTATGACCTTGAAACTGGTGGCGGAAAACTGCGAATAAATAAACCCTTATATACATTACACTAGGCATCGTTTTAATACTTTATAATAATTTAATACTATGGAATAACCCGTCACATTTAATTATGCATGTATATTAGAGCAGAGTTCACAAATTTTTGACCTCGGGTTCCGTTCGACGAACCGGGTACCCTGTCATAATCCAAAAGCGGACAAAGAATTACAACCCTAAAAAAATTAATTTAAAAATCCATTAAATATGCAAGATTGCCAAATTGTGAGTTTATTCAATGATACTACAGTCAAACCTCTATAAAGCGGCCACTCACCGGAATCACAAAAAAAGTGGCCGTTAAGACAGGTGGCGGTTTAATCTAGGTTTTACATTGTGACTAGTGTACGTGTCGGGAGGAATTTGAAGTGACCGTTATGATAGGTGCCCGCTTAATACAGGCGGCCATTCGGGCAGGTTTGACTGTACGTCGTTTTCAAACATATAGTCGCAAGGTATGTGAATTAGGAATGAAATTTAACCCAGCTAGATTAGCCAAGATAAACACTAAACTGAATCTAAAGCCAGGGAAGTGAATACGCAATCATATAGGGTTGTGGCCCTCGACGATTACAAATACACTAATATTTAAGCATAAAAGTTACACCTTCGTTACTTTTTATTCGATTTTTTTCCTTTTTCCACTCCTGATTTTCCGGCCTTTACGGTAATTCAGACAGACAGGACTTTACGGTAATAGCGTGTCAGCGACTTGGCGGCGTGAACAATGGCTGGCTATTAAATGATTAATTTCGACGTTTCTTTAAATTCCCGCACAACCGAGATGTAGATATTTTTAAAGAATCTGTGATGAGATATGGTACTACGTACAATGTTATTGTAATTGTGAATACTAATAGATGAAAAACGACAACATCGTATTCGACAATTCCACAACTTTTTTATTTTTTCTCAAAATACCGACTGTTTTCGGGTAGTCGGGTATCACTTTTTAACTCTTTTGAACCCGGGTAATGCGGGAAATGCATACCCGACCCAACTCTAATACGCATATATAAATATTTTATATATGGTGATGATTACTTTTGATTATGCTGTGTGATTATAACATTGCTAAAAAGGTAAACATCATGAAACACAGATACCAGACTTTGGTAGAAGTTATAAAGTAGAAAGTCATAAACACCCTGCAAGGGCCACTAACTTCCCAGGAATGAAGGCCTTTTTGCATTTCTACAAATAGTTTGCATGATAAAGTACAGTAACTTATTGAATAATATATTGTTGTAAAAAGTCTAATATAAACTTTGGTGAAACTGCATTACATCAAGGTATTGTGTAGGTGTATATGAATAAAATTGGTGCACAGAACATAAAGTATAAGCAATATATTATATAAATAATATATAAAGTGTCTGAAACATGTTTAGATGCAAAATGCAATAAATGATAAATGATAGGAAGAATGATATATAATTCATCTTTGTTTATTCAACATGAACGTCCTTATTATAATAAAGCAATAATCTGATGGAAGATTGAGAAATTTTGGAAGACAGCGTGTCTGTCACTGTGACATATGGGCAAATTTATTTCAGGTGAATTGGTAAGCTGTTAATAACATATTAGAATGCAAATAAATGATTTACTCCTATACCAAACAAAAAGGCTATAATATCCAATCTCAATCTGCAGTGGATAAAGGGATCCAGTCAAGTCGGACACAAACCAACTCGGACACAAGTAAAGTCGTACATGGGTCGGCCAACGCGGACACTAATATTCGGAATATTACGAGTAAATGTAGAATTAATGAGTGAAGATCAGTGAGCACCACTAGAAAATTTTATTTATTTAGGTTAGCGATAGCTTTCGATTAATTATAATAATTCTAAGGAATAGGCCTAAGCATCTAAACACTAGTACTAGTTGACTAGTTCAGTAGTTGTAGCATGGTGTCGCTACATACCTCGGCTTATATTCGATATAAGTCGATACATCGCAGACGTTATTTGTTAAACAACCTGTAACGCCGAAATATTTACAAATGAGCCGTAAGTTTAAGTTTACAATTTAAAAATAAGTTTATCCAGCGCGAATCACGCCATCGAGAGATAACCTCGCAGCTAGCCATCTTCCAATCCCTATAACGTAACTCAAGGTCATTGCGTATTCGAAAAGGAAAGTTTGGCTCATATAGGCGAATTCAGCAACGTAGACCTGCCTCCTCCCGCCACTGCCACGACCAGAACATCCACGATAAAAATTGAAGAGCAATCTCAAGCTCTCGCGTTCTCAAATATAATTTGTAATTCTCTCTGTATTTGTGGGTTTGTTATCGAACTCCTCCCATAGTTTTGGAGATACCCTCCCTCAAACAAAATTATTTTGCAAACTACACAAGGTCTCCATTAGGACAGCGTATCATATATTGTTGTCTCACTTTTTGTGGTTTTGCGAGTATTTAACAATATTTTATATGTAAAATAGCCACAACTTGAGGTTTGGTTTGTTTCAGTCACAAGTCGTTTAAACTCGTACGTCTTCGGTACATGTCGGTTAAGAACGTTTTGACATGCTACCATACAAACTGTAGATGTAGTCTAGTATATGCTTTCCAGACTTATTGTTATGTGTAAGTTATGTTTTTTCCAACGATGCTATTTACAGCCGTAAAATTTCACCCAATGATGCAACAAGGCTAGTATGGTCTGATATATTTTTTCACGAACTGATAATGTTTGCAAAAAACCATGCCTGCAAAATAAACGTGCAATTTAGAATATGCACCCTAACATCGATGATATATGGCCAATATGAGTGACCGATGTTTTATGAAGGCAGCTCCTCCACTTTGGAACAAGCTTCCCACAAACATTCAAAGAATTACCACTCTCGAATCGTTTAAAATTACTATCAAAACTCTTCTTTTTACCACCGTTGATCTATAGCTCTCTGTTATGATATACTCCAGTTGTTTTTGTTACATCATATTCCTCGTGCAAGTTAGGGATGATCACAGTTTTATGCTATCAAGTATCAACTGTATTTTACACGAACTATTTTCTCTACCTGTGATCTTCTTGTATATGTCTATTTTATTTTTGACTCACTAATGGTATACGAGTTCGACATTGAACTGTATTCCTTGTATTTCTAGTCATTCATAGTAACCATAAATTTGTTAAATCTCTTTGATAGCCATGTGTTAAGGACTAATCAATGTGCCAAGGGCACTATAAATAGAATTTCACTTCATTTCATTTAACTTTTGTGTTTGGCTTATATGTATCTTTCTATTGTGTTATGCAATGTTATTACACAAAATGTATATAGGCGCTTAAGACATTTTATTTATTAGAGCACCCCCAAAACAAATGGATTATTATAATTGTGAACTGTGAGGTATCTCTGCAGTCTGCACCTGAGGTGGACTCGATTAGATCAAATAACCTTGAATACCCAGGCTGACAAATTTTGTTTCTCATGAATTTGTCACATGTTGGCCAAACCCTCTATTAACTTTTAATGCTGTACCTGTACAATGACAAAAAATCTGATATAATAAAATAAATTATACTATTTTAATAAATTATATTTCTCGAATTTACCACAGTATGGATAAAATTTATGCACTTGTGTTTTAAGCTATATTATAATTATTTGGAAATATAATGCAATAAAATTACACCTTGTATTATATTTACCATATAATAAACGTTTTGTAGAATAAAATAGTAAATGGACGAATAAATGAATAAATACACAAAATTCTGTTTTTGTTGCCGTATTGGATATACGGAAATGAGAGCAGACACACCAGAGAGCCATAATGGTGATATGCTGGTTTTATTAACCCGGATTTATTCTTTACGTAAATGATGGCTCCAATGATGGCTCCAATGATGAGCTTGACCCGAGGTAATTGTATTTAAGACTGGCAGTTGCTATAAGTTACAATAACCTAGTTCACCTAGCAACTCATATAACGTAACGGCTATTACGGGTAGGTGTTTAATACAGCGGTTTGTTATAGCTGGTTTTACCGGCTGATAAGACCGCTCGTTGCGGTAATCGAGCTTGGAGCTGATATCAGTGGTCTGATTTGGAGGTGAGCTATATTCAGCTTATCTCGTTCAGCTTATCTTGTAAACATGCCACTTTTATCGCTTTTATCGATGACTCAACATGCGGAATATTTACAAAATGACACCATATAAAGTAAACAAATACACGATGGCATAATGCGTGTATCGAAGTATTGCGTGATTTTCCTGCTCTGTTTGGCAAATTCTGCATTGAGTGAACGCTCGATATTGTTGCATCACTATAAATTTTCATAATCATTGTCAATAACAACAAAAAAAAATCTTAGAAAATACAACAATTAAGCTGATTGTCAGTGGTACTCAATCGTTCTCTATTATAATACAATTACCTACAGTCTGAGTGAATTCTACATTTTATTTCTGCAAGAAAAAGGCCGATCATGTGGCTTTTTTGGCTAATGATAATTAACCAATAAAGACTGAAAATTCACAACTTCGGCTTTTCAGCACAAACTAATTGCTCACAGAGTAGGACTGTACCCTCTCATGTTTTATTTTCGCAGACACAAGGAATGTTTCATCAGGTGAATGAGTGAGAATAAGTAAAACACACATTTATATACAGCACATAATCACATATAAAAAAGGTGAAGGTAAAGTACAACATTTATATACTGCAAGTATCAGCCAAGAAAGGCTCTCAGATGCGGTTTACAATGAAATGTTTTGTGGCAGCTATTCAGCGCATATACAACACTTTCAATGCTCACATATCACCCCACCAAGGATATCGAGCATCTACCCATTTTAGAGACGGGTTTACTCCAGCAATCGGGGATAAATGACTTGCTGAGGATCATCGCCGAAAGCCCATTGGGTGGTTTTGAACTAGCGACCTGTCGGTTACGAGTACGACGCTCCTACCACTCAACTACCTGCTACACTCGTTACTATTTCAGTTAAGTGTGTCAAGAACAGTACGTACACTTGCTTGTTAAAGGAACTATGGTGGCCTATCTGTAGAATCAATCCCAGCCTATGTGCATATATACAAGATTATCAACCGAGCAGTGATGAATAAAACATTAATGAACCTTTATTTGATACAAAATCAGCTACCTCTGTTATTCTGACGCTAATTACTTAATAAATTAAAGTTCTTCGCGATATTAAAGTTATCTATAGTGCGGTATCAGGAACACTAACAGTCGGTCAGTCTGTGAGCGTTGCGTGGTGCTGTAGTGGACGAGGTCATCGAAGAAATGCTTCATCATGCCCAACTCTTTCTCGGCCCACCTGAGGTCGACATTTGTTTGATATTGTCACCGACATTGTGATTGTGGCACACTCAGCAGTCGCGGAGTTACCGACATAAGGTACGACCGTCATCAACGATGACAATACACCGCATCGTGACATACAAAGAGGATAGGATGAAACAGAGTACAGGTGAAACGGAGTACAGATGAAACGGAGTACAGGTGAAACGGAGTATAGATGAAACGGAGTACAGATGAAACGGAGTACAGATGAAACGGAGTACAGATGAAACGGAGTACAGATGAAACGGAGTACAGATGAAATGGAGTACAGATGAAACGGAGTACAGATGAAACGGAGTACAGATGAAACGGAGTACAGATGAAAAGAAGTATAGATGAAACGGAGTACAGATGAAACGGAGTACAGATGAAATGGAGTACAGATGAAACGGAGTACAGATGAAATGGAGTACAGATGAAAAGAAGTATAGATGAAACGGAGTACAAATGAAACAGACTACAGATGGAATGGAGTACATATTAAACGGAGTACAGATGAAACAGAGTACACATGAAATGGTTTACAAATGAAACGGATTACAAATGAAACGGAGGACAGATGAAACGTCATGCCGTTACCTTGTGCGAGAGGTAAATCGAAAGGAGATCCATGGGTTTTAATCTACAGTGGATGGAGTCGTTCGGTTTCACGAAAATTATTAAGCGGTGAGAAATATCACGGACAAAAAATATACGCAATAATAAGAATATGTCGTGGTTTCTTACATGGTAATCGTTTGTGGGTCGATGTTGGTGTGGAACTGCTGGAACGAGTTGAAGATCTTGGGGAGGAGACGCAGCGATATTACAACCGATCTGAAACGCATGTGTGAACTGTAGGGGCTGTTACTGTAGTGGGTAGACGGTTGGAATTGGAGCTGGAAGACCTTAGAACAACTCCAACTCTTTACTATATAAGACGTGTGGCATTTCTCGAGCAAAAGGAGTTTCAAAGCCCGTCAGCCCACGAGGGTTTGGGTAGCCCTTGCAGTGTGGTTATCTAATCGCTGCGTCCGTCTGAGGTCACGCTCAGGACGGTCTCTGTCGTGTTTATCTCTCTGATGTTGCGTCATCTCCTTGTGCGATGTATGTATGTAGGTTGTGCATGGACGACGGTCAAATGTCTGCCCAGATTCGATGGGTGACACTGCGGCTTTGTCCCTACCACTATAATAAGGCGAATCTGTTGACCGTTTTCATGTTTGCGACGGGCATGCATATTATGTGATCGAATAAACTAGTTAGTCTACATAAAAGGTGTTGCCCTGAATCTTTTCCATTAAGATAAAAATCACGACATTTACAAAATACACTCGCCAGCTGCTAGCGCAGCTTGCCAAATGACAGTTCACAACAGGTCAGTGGATAAGGCAACCGTATAACATGCACCAGCAAGCCCCACATAGTATACTTTCCCGGTTTATATTAATTCAGGCCGCCAAAAGTAGTCTGACCGGAGCTGATATATGGTTAAGTCAACAGACGTTTCGTGGATGAAGGACCCCCGTCCGAGGATACAGCGGGGACAAACGCAAACAGCAATCCTCGAGACTCGAACCCCGCACCTCCTGGTTCGTAGGCCGGTGTTTTATCGACGTTTACCTTACCGATGTTATGCCAAGTTTAACGCCGTGTTGAAAATTTAGCGGGAAAAAAACCGGTCGAACCTGTGATGCCAGACGTTCTCGATGCACGCCTGGATGAACTTCATCCGAATGTTACGGTCCGTGGCGAAACAAACGAGAGTACACAGGGCCTTCTCAGCTTCTTGGGCGAGACCCTCTGGCAACAACCTCTGTAAAACGAATCATCGTACATCATAAATAACTGGCAAATGTTACCCTAGAGGGGAGGGGGGTCGAGACTTAGCCATTGTGACAATTTTTCATCGTTCAAGTTCGATAATTCCGATATCGACGAATTGATTCACTCCTTCGGCCACTGATTGTTCCAACATTGGGACCTTCAGGTATAGAAAAGGTATATGTTTAGTCGATTGATTGCTGTGTACGTATATATGTATATGTTCCCGACGCACCTGCACTGGTATATCTACCCCCTGAGAAACAACGCTGCCTCTCGCAAGTTCGATTCAGCACAATAAAGCTGTAAGTTTATAATGTTTATACGTGCGATGGTAATTAGGATAGCCAATGTGGTTCTATAAATAGTTGGAGAGAAATGCACAGGAAAAAACCTATACCCCTAATGGGACTCGAACCCACGACCCCCAGATAACCGATCTGGTGCTCTACCAACTGATGCGAATAAGTTGTTTTAATTAGAATATTAGTGCTCGAGAATTTCGATCGGTCAATGGTCAATGGACGTTGCTTTTTCCCGAGATGCGTAACAATTCGGTGTCGCTGAATACGGTCTCTATGAGAAATCGACCAAGTAGACTATATTATCTCGGTACTACGGACTACTACAATTCTCGGGTAGATAAAATTACGATTTTTATATTCTATAACACCGAAATAAAAAAGTTACTACGTACAATTTAATGGGTAATGCTTGTCTTTTTGGCAGAATCCCGTCGAAGTGAGATGTTGTTTTCTTAAAATCGTCGATGTCAACACGTTGAAGCAAAACTTCGAGGCTGAGATATTTCTCGAAGCGAGGTGGCCGGAAGCCGAGCTCATTCGAGTTCCTACAGAGGTGTATTTATGTGCTGTATGCTTACCAATATGCTGTCCAATTTAACAAATTCGAAGTTAAATATAGATTAGCTTTTCTGAACATCTTGTCGGTTTAATATCGATTAGGTTCCAATAACGAGGTTGCTATCGGGCAGTAAGATTGTTTTACACCGTTTCAGTTACTCTCTCGTAAGATCCTCGCTTTTTAAGATACGATACCGTAATTAAGCATTCCGTTGACTTTAATTGTTCGTTATCAAACAGGAACTGGACTCGCTCGACTACTCGCAGTTCTGGAACCCAAAGATTATGGTACAGAACGTCGAGGGTCAACTGATATCTGACCGTAGCTCGTACAGCGCTCGCCATTTCTCCGACAAAGGCCGCGTGATGATGGTGATGAGACGCAGAATCAAGGGACTTTTTAGGGAAAACCTCGAATTGGAACATTTTCCCTTCGACGTTCAGGTGAACATATGTGATACTACAAGATATATAAAGGGTAACCCAAATCGCGGCCCGTGGCACCTCTGTGGTCCTCACATAATACTCATAGTTACGCATATATATATGTGTGTGTGTGTGTGTATATATATATATATATACATACATATATATTTCTATGATATAGGGGACGTTTCACTTGGTAGAGTGATTCAATTATCACCATAATTTTTCTGTTAAACAGGAGGAGTGATATTAAGATCATTAAACATTTGTGTATGGTACGTGGTGGTAGAAACGTGGTTTGCGATAACATTTTTCTACTCCAGTGTATTGACTATTTTGGTGTTGGAGATTTTGATAATCATTGCTTATTTTAAACTTTTCGTATGGAAATTTATGCTTTCACTATCATATGTATGTATATGTGTCAGTGTGTATATTTACGTTCATCATTTTCTTCAGTAAAAGAATTCGCATCGACCTACCAATGGCATTCGCAACTACTAATCTGAATTGAGAATGAATATCTATTGTCCAGAAATGATAGTTAGCAGTGATTGCCCTTTTAAAATCTGGCTAATTATTTTCGTGACATAGTTTTATAAAGAAAAATATCAAGAATAACCTTCGCTTACTCGTACAGTCGTAGCTCAACGGTAGAGCAGCAGACCGGTTACCTGAAGTTCGTGGGTTCTGGCCTACCAGACGAGAGGCAAGATTTTTCTGGTGTTCAAGTGAACAGCTTTGCATTCATGTACAAGATGT
>WURV02195368.1:0-12059 GCA_011762755.2 Epimenia babai | reverse complement strand
CGAAAAATAACCAATTAAGATACCTGAACGGCCCTAACTACTAGTTATCGAACCGTAATACAATTTACCTCAGTCTCGGGCACAAGTCCTTACTCGGTCAGCACACAGCAATGACCAGACGTCGGCAACGACCAAAACGTGGGCACAGTCAAGCACACAGCCATGACCAGCGTGGGCTACTAGATGATAGCCACCAAAAAATATAGAAAACGCTAAGTTAAACAGGACACAGTTACCCACAAAGAGCGAGTGACTTTTACACCGCTTGGGTACCCCGAGTGATTATATTTCTACTAAGCAATGACTACTCAAATTTCTCCAATATTTCGTGTATAAACCTACGAGAGTTTTAGAGGGACAAAGGCATCGGCGTACGTATTCCCGCCATATCTGTAACTACTGCGCCAGCTAGGTACGCTGGACGCTCGAATTAACGTGCATACTGCACAATTAAAGTTTGGCAAACAATATCATATTATTAAGCTTTACTCTCAATAAAAGTTTTAAACAAAATGGTGACAGGTTTAATGGTATTAACATATTAAGAAAGACTCGAGAGATTTGAAATTACGGTATCCTGTCAGTGAGGCTGTAATGTCACGAGTGTTTAAATGAAATGATTAATATAGTGCCCTTTTAACACATGGATATCAAAAACACTTAGCAAATTTACGGTTACTATCATTAACTCGAAACACAAGGAATACGGTTCACAATCGAACTCCGTATACCACGAATAAATCAAAAATCAAATAGGCATAAACAGTAAGATCACAGTGTAAGAAATATAACTAAAGATAATTGCAGCACAGATCGGCTATTTTCAGTGTCAGACATAATAACGCTGTAAAACTATGTTAAACTTCACACGAAAAATACAACATATAAGAAAGTTACGTAGTCTTGCCCTATAAAATTACCCATTGTAAACTTAGCCAAAGGCAGTAGATAAAAAGAAAAGTTTTAAGTTTGGATTTATAGCTATATATATATATTTAGCTCTGCACAACGTCTAATGTGTGAAGTAAGAGAATTAAAAAGAATGGGTGAAGCGACTGCAAAGGCTCGGTTACCAAAAATTAACCCGTCGAGAATGAGGAGTGTAGAGTCGCGTGTTGTCGTGTTGATCTACCGGTGTTTCGGACCGATATTAAGGACGAGAGATAACATTGGACGATGAGTATAAGCCTCTAGAGTTGAAAGTCATGTTGTTGATTTAGTGTGGGAATCCGGTGAGTGTCAATATAGCAGAAGAGTTCGAATCTGGGTTTATTGCCAGTGAAAGTTCCATTGTTAAGGCTTTGTTGGGTGGTTGTTTGAGTTGTTGTTTGAAGTTCAGTAGCTTGTGTTTAAAGGTGTTTTACATGGTGGTATCAGCACTGATCGATCATAGTGTATGTCGTTAATGATACGTAACAGGGGTTAAAGAATTAGGCTGTAGTTGGCTACGAGAAGAATGCGTTGGGTGTTCACTGAAAATTAAAGGTTAGTATGCAGTATTCAGCTTTGAAACAAATATTTATGCCAGCACTACGAACGTATGGCTCGGCATCATTTCCATGCAAGTTGACGCAGACACGAGATAAGTCCCAACATACCCAACAATCTAGGTTTTGTGTGGCGCCCGACCACATTCCTGACGTTAAAGACCCAACGATTCCCTTTCCATAGTAGGTATGAATACAATAAAAGATGTTCTTTAAAGCGTGCCTAACAAAAATTAAACACAAGCGGTGGCACGCAATTCCTATTCATACAAATTGAACAAAAACATCATTTTAATATGACGTTCCCTCAGAAATTTTGGCATTCGAACCGTTGGAACATCACTACTGTTGGATTTGTATATTAAAGGAACTATATTTTGTATTGCAGAGTGACTTATATACAGAATTTGATAAGATTTGTGATATTTTTGGCATATTTTGCATTCTCTACCACCTGATAAGTATAAGTCCGTAAAAGGTTATTAAATTTCTTGACACGGGGTATCAGGAAGCAAAATTTAAACATTTCTGTGCAATGTAGAATTAACTCCCTTAAACTAATAACGGCATTGACATACAATAGAGTATATAGGAAAGCTTAGTACATGCATGAGGTGTTTCCTTTACCCTTGTATTATACGACATGGTTGACACGACAACCCACGCGTCCAACATTGCAATCGGTGTTCTCGACTGCATGGAATTCGAATCTGTTATAGGCCTATACATAGTTTATGGACTGCAGTAGTGCAGTTGTTAAAAGCTCGGCCATTCATACAAGAAGTTTTTGCGACCGATTCCGCACATGAGAGCGACTTTTTATGGATATTCCCAGCGACTCTCACACTATGAGCAGTAGATATGTATCCCATAATTATGTGTTTCTATTTCTATTACTACATGATAAGATATATATCACCTCGGGTGGGGTATAAATTATGGATGTGGGTTAATAAGGTTGTTGTTAGGTTAGTAATGAGGGGTTAGTACACAGAAGAGGAAATGAAAAAGATAGAATATTTATGTACATTCAGGATTAATAGGGATTATAGATGTGTCGCGAATGTTACGAGAAGCATCAGGCTAGGTAAAAGATTAGTCCGGCGTCAGCTAGTCTTGACTTAAGTACAAGTATAGATGGTGCATCAACTATGAAATGAAATGAAATGAAATTTTATTGATTTATAGTGCCCTTTTAACACATGGCTATCAAAGACACTTTCTTCACAACTATTGTCTGAGGAAGTGCACTGCAAATGATGACAACAGATGATGGCAAAAATGAATGATCAAAAGTATTAACACTAGGCTGTGACCTCTGGTTACATTAGTGTTTGGAGGAGGGTAGTAATAGAGTGTGTAAGTGTTAGGCCATGAATGATGCAGTTAGGAGTCACGTGTTTGGAACGTCATTAGACTTTTGAAATCGGTTGTAAATTTAATTAAATTTAACGCTCTACATACTAATAATATCAACTGAATGTGAATGTTTAACGAAGTACGCAGATAAATGAGAGGAGATAATTTTATAGCGTCGCTTTGTTTGCCTAAGTTGTTTCCCTCAAACCACCGAGCCGTGTCGAAATCGCGGATCTTCGTGATAATTATTATATCATATCAAATAAGGAAATACAGGCATTGGACAGACAATATCATTGTGAGACACGCAAATAAATATATTTTGTTCATTTAATATATTAACAGAGCTCTAATATAGCGTCATTAACATTTATTTTCCTAGGTTTTTATTCGCATTACCATTTTACCCGTTTAGAGGTGTTCTACCTTGAAATTTCAAGGCCACTACTCGCCATTAGTATTGGCTACTCACAATAGTATTTTGTATTTTGGGTGTGTATTTTGGGTGTGATTGTACGAGTATTCAATGGTTATTCTAGTACGAGACGCTCTCGTTGTTGGTAGTGGATATTTCAATAAATTAATCGTTCAAATTTACGCCGAGAATTGATGTAGGCATTGCGAATATCGCCTCAGCGACATGAGATCGGTGGTGTAGCCCGATATTTTAACTTAGCCGATGAAATTCGCTCGTTTCAGGGCGATTTAGTGACAAACCGGCGAGGAACGTTAAGATAAAAACGAAATTTTTGAGGAAATGACGGAGTATAAATTGGTCGTCGTCGGTGGTAAGTACTGTGGTGTTTTTAATTATGTATTCTATGATAGCTGATTCTATGGCAATATTTGCGGATTCACACATAAAAAATCTTGTAGGCTTTATTTATTTGACACATCAAATTCAAAGTTGAGACATACGTCAATTCTTCTAGTTGTAATTGTATAATGGACTCTTCAAGGCGTGTCTTTTCCGCCCTCTTGATACCTGCCTCATTAGCCTCTATATCATACTTAATTTGGTTGTTTTTCAATGCTTCTCCGAGGCATTCATTAACAAGTTAATTGTGTTCACTGATACCGCACGTTAAGGAAGGACATTCCATCTATTTACTACTCTGTTTGAGAACTCATTCTCTCTGATGATTATACTAACTATGTGTACGTATGAGGTGCAGTGAACTAGTGCGATCCACCCGCCGATGTTCCGCCATGACACCAGCCGATATTCTAATGCTATCGTTAACCCGAACCTGGATCACACCAGTTCACTGCGCCACGTATGGTCCTACTGTTACCTCTACTGTATCGATGAACTCGAAAAATATCTTGCTCTCTATATTATCTGTATTTTTAACAATCTTGAACACCTGAATCATATCTGATTTTTCTCTTCCATATGCGAGGGTTGGTAATTTCATTTTACAGTCAGGTCGGACACAAACCAAGTCAGCCACAGTCAACTCGGACAATAGTATTTCGGCACATCAAAATATACCGCACAATTGTTATGGTTTTAAGCGTTTATAGACAGGTGTCATTGAATACCGTCAGCGTCGCTTTACACCTGTCTGTATTGTGTTCATTTTAACCAACCAATCACAGTACCGTATATACTCACTTACAAGACAACCTTTTTTCACCAAAAACCTAGTTTCAAAGTGGGGGGGGGTCGTCTTCTAAGTGAGACTATAGTTATTTCAAACCACATCGTCGTCCGCAGGCGCCAGGTAGCGTTTCGCATGATAGACAGTTCTGCGTATATCATAGCGGTTTGATAGCGTGTGTTGTTTTTACTGTATATACAGTCCAAGATAGTCTATTGCGCCCTTTTGATGTCCTATGTTTCTGTTATTGTGTGCATTCTTGAAAGATTGTCTTCTTTTTCACTTTTTATTTACTAACGACGAAGACAACAACGCGTGGGTCAGTCGCAATTAGATTTATCCTCATTTCCAGTACTGTATTATGAATAAAATTTCGCCTCGTCTTATAGACGGGTCAACGCTAAAATTGACTTTGGTGTTTCTAAAGTCAGGGGGTCGTCTTATAAGTGAGTCGTCTTATAAGCGAGTATATACGGTAGTTACTTAGGCCCACATGGAAGGACTATGTATATATATATATATATATGCAGGCTCTATCTCGCATCATATTTATAATTGATAATCATGGTTCGTGAAACATCTACCTGAGTTTTCTGCTCCTCTATGGTCGCGTCACGACAACATCAAACTTGCAGTACCGGGGTTGCGCAAGCTTTTTTTATCGAAAACTGACCAATGGCCGGGCAACTTGAGACGATTTCGAATATTGCATGTGGAGAATTTAGGTGGTCGAAGAACCGATGGAAGTGGATGCAGATCCAGTCGCGTATCCCATCACACGATACGGCGACGAACAACTGGTGCTAGAGGGCCATCCGGAAAATACAGATGTTGAACGGTGGCCTCGCGGCCTTTATCATCGGGCCACCCGTGGCTGTTGCACATCTTTAGAGAACTGTTACATCAACAGGCCACATTAGTTGATATAAAAGTCAATTTAGTATTGGAGGGGAAGTTAACCCGAAGACAGCGTGTATATAGAACCTATTATGGGCCTACTGTATTAATTACTGTTATTATATATCTATTTTGTGAATAAATTCTGTTCCTACGTTGGCTAACTGATCTTTGATGTCTGATTCATATATTTTATAAATGTCCAAGTTGACTCACGTGTGTCCGAGTTGATTTGACTCTCTCTAGTTATGTATGAATTGGTCTATGGCCAAGCTGGTGTGTGTCCGACTTGACAGGATACCAAAATTTCAGATCTCTTGAGTCTCTTAATATTTAAATTCGGTAATTCCATTAAACCTATCTTTGATTTAGTAGCTCTGAAATAATTAAAATGTATTAAAAAGCCCGTGAAAAAAGCTATGCCTACAAGCGGGATTTGAATGACATGAGCGATGTCAGCTGTCACAATGCGATTGGAAGATTGTTCCATAATTTTGAACCTACATCGGAGAAAGAGGATGTGTTAAGATGTCATGGTTTTACTACAGCTGTGTGTGTATATCGTGTATATCACAAGACCGCAGACAGGGTACAGGAACATAGAATGTAAGAAGCTCGTTAATATATCCACACCCAAGGTTATGAAGACCATTAAATACAAAAAACAGGAACTTAAAACATAATTCTCTCACGAATCGGAAAGCCGATGGAAACTGATTGAAGGGGGAGTAATTCGACAGAATTCACATTTCTTCATGACAATACGATACGCAGTATTTTGCAGACGAGAAAAACAATAATAAAGCAGCTTTATTTAGAGTGCCGAATTATACCTTGGTCAATGATGACAAGATGATGTCGACGACACTTGACAATGTTACTAGTTAAAATCATAAACTAATGCAGTTATGTATAATTTGTGGAGTACCGCAATGCCTAGTGGTGGTTTTACACTTGAATAAACTTGTACAATATACACAACAGATATTCGGATTTGAAGAATTTGAGAGTGGGCGATGTTACTTTTAAGTAAGTCTTATCTCGATGAAAAAATTTTCGACTGGATAAACGTTAATATCTAAATCGCCCCGACAAAAGCAGTGAAATGTTAGTACATGCCTTCATCACTAGTAAAACTGTCGAATTGCTCTAATTTGTCTATCATTTCCCAAGGTTCCTTCTACTTGCACACATCTTTTCACTAATATTAATTACGACCTCAAACCATCGTGTCATTAGACCGAGTGGTAGTTATTAAATATTGGATTATTCGATGATTATACGAGGTGTTATTTGGGTTGTGGTAATATTGTAAAGTATTTTACATCTTGCTATTATTTCCCCAGGAACAATACGGCACTGGTAACAGTGCTCATTGTTATTATTTATTATATTATTATTACTATCTGGAATTGATACAAGTGTTTAATTTGGTTGAGTCCAGTTCTCTCCGAATCCAGAAAGTGAGCCAAGAAATAGTTTTTATTCCTTCGCGCCAATTTCACAGCAATCCCAGCGTGTCTAACTTTATAGATTGGTGAATTCTAGTCATCGTAGTTTTCCCATCTCCATAAGGGGGAGTATCTTCCTACTATGTTTAGTAATCGCCTATATTCTATGCAAGCGATCTTTAAAACATCACAACATTGTCAAATACGGAGAAAAAAGAACGAAAGCTAGCCCCTTTTGCGACTAACAAAAATTTATTGCAACGCAAGCTTTTACATACACAAGGAATGCTTTATCACATGAATAATTGTCAATATTTTGAAGGATTTTTCCTTTTGGTTTGAGAAATGTGCTTGTATAAACATCGATATCATTGTAGATCACAAGCCGATAAAGTTGATTCAATTTAATACGTTACACAAGGAATGCTTTATCAGATGAATAATCGTCAATATTTTGAACGATTTTTTTGTATTTAATTGAGCAGTGTGCTTTTATTGACATGGATATCATTGTAGGTCACAAACCTATAAAGTTGATTCCATTTAATACGTTACATGCATGAGTTCATTTGTGTTTTCACTGAGTTAATAATTTATGATCGGGCCAATTTAGGCTTATTTTTTATAGAAATAGAAAAATATCTGGTTTTTATCAAATTTTGTTTGTGCTGTCTATTTTTCGAAATAGCAATCATCTAATTATGTAAATGACTCGTTATATTGTATATCATTTATTTTTGGAGTTAGCGTTATTCTATAGTTTTTGCTTGACCAAACGACCTCCTAAAAACCAGCTATATTTTGGACATCATGAACTACAAACACACATCTAACCCGCTATATTTAGGACATCATCAACTAAGGCATAGCATGAGTTTTGTAAAGGACCAACATTTACTTATACCACTAGTCAATCCCACTCTATATGTATGCATATGCAGCACTAAGAACTACACGAAACGCAGGACAATCATTATGTAATTACAGACAAGATAGGATTACCTACTATTAGCCATTGGCTACCTTGGGAACTGTCCACGAGGGCAAAATGCAGAGTACAAGTGACACATGGTAGTTAGTCATTAGTCTAAATGGTATTGTCCTTCTATTCCTCATTAGACACTGGTATATTAACTGTCATTGACAAGTGTAGAATATATCCCTATTAGTGATACTACTGCTTAGCGTAAACACCCAGTCACTATAAACAGTCTCTATTTTCCAGTTATGATGGATCATTTTCTACTAATAAATGATTATAAATGTAAAAAGTTGATCCATTGAACGAGGCCAGGAAGTTTCGAGACGGACTTGTTTGCAACTTTACTAACTCGGTTGGCTAATAAAAATGATATTGTTACTCGAACCCTGAATGATAATGATTAATAATAATGTTTAATATATAAAGCACAGTAATGGTAAACCACCATCTTAATGGTTTACCTACCACACTTAATGGTAGGTAACATGATGTATGCATGGTGTATAATACACTAATACGTTAACTACTAAAATACTACACAAACTACATTGTGGTAGATGATAATAAACTATGATCATTTACAAGGTGCTGACTTTCGTTCACAAAGCTATGCACTGCTATGGCCCTGCGTATATCAATGACATGATTTCTGGTTATGTGCCCGGGCGCTTTCTGAGGTCTGCCTCTCAGTGTCTAGCGACAGTTGACAACTGTCGTCTAGTCACTACTCTAGTCACAAGCTTTCGCTTTTCGGGCCCGCTCTATGGAACGCTTTCCCCCTCGAAATAAGAAGCATAGTCCCAATTAACATTTTGAAAACTGTGCTTAAGTCATGCATGGAGTGGGGGTATATAAATGCCTAATATTTATTTATAGGTTTTCTCGGATCAAACATGATAGTTCAGTAGGTAGAGCTCCGAGCTACGTACCAGAAGGTGTAGCATTGGTAAAAACCAAATGTGCTTTTTGTTGTCTTTTTTGGGGAAATATAAAAACCCAATTCCAGTTCGTCCGCGTCAAATGGCCGTAAATTCTGCTGAAATTTTACGTGGCAACCTGCATGAAAATCACTAGGAAAACGAGTTTGTGAGTGGCCTATTCGTGCTTATTGCCGCGCTGTCTTGCCCAATAATGTCACACTATCGGTCAAGGCCACCTGCAATTCACGTTATAATTTATTTACTGTACCGGTTATAAATTTAGCGTGGAAGTTAATTTCGCGGTTTTCTAAAAATCGCGAACGTAAATTTCACGCGAAAATAATTAATTTTTTTGTTTATTAATTTTTTTATTACTTTGATTCGCGAAATTAAAATCCATGCTAATTACCTATCAGCCCTATATCACGAAATATAGAACCCACAAAATTAATAACTGATACAGTATATATAAAATGATACCTATTGGTTATTACAACAAACTTATTACAAGAGTATACGAGTCAAACGTAGAACTTACATCATAATTATATTAGAATCGCAAATTGATCTTATATTAATCTAAAAATTCATTGATCACTTTGTCACACCCAAAGTAATAGATTTCGTGCCCTGTGCTTTTGATCCTCTCGTATGATATTTCAATGTGCCTCATTGGTCCATCACCGGATCCTTGTTTCAGCACTCGGTGCGACAGATTGACATTGTACCAACTCTGTCTCTACTTCTTGGAATACCGATTCCCTTTTCGAACTTGGGTAAAGTGATGCTGAACTTGTTTCCTGCGTGCCAAAACTGCGATATCGAAGCGTCGAGAATTAATCAGCTCTTCTACAGCGTTTATGCCGTACGACACAATGCCCAACAAATATCCAGATTCCTCGATGAATATCAGACGTTATCTCAAGATGTTCCAGCCACGGTTTTCCACGATTTAAAAATCAAATTAAGACACATGGAATTTAAATTTGAATCTCTATCGAACCATTTAAAGACAGGAAATGACAGCGAAAATATTCTTGCTGACTTGTCTTCGTTAATACAAGAATATTCCAACTACATCGATGAAATTCATGAGATTTGTTCCCGCATATGGGCGAAATTCGATTTTTGTCTGATGATTTTAGGTATCGTAACTGTAGCATCATCTCTAGTCATCACGGTAAAACTGTTCTTTTACGGTTTCAAGAACGGAATCACACGTTCCTTATATGGCAGCGTAATAACCGCATTTTTTTCCAGCTTCGTCTGCACGTGTTTTGCTTTTATGAGCAGCGCGTCATCTAACTACGATATAATATATATCTCTACGATGGTTGTCCACATAGCTTTAGGTTGCTATGTATTTTGTGATTATTATGCTGTTACAAAAAGTAAATTGTTTAGAAGCTTTTCTGCATTTGATCTCGATGATTATTTCGCCTTATTTATCACAGGCTTAAGCTGTTTGTCGTGTCTATCGAATAGTTTTGTCGTTAACCAAAACAAGGTATTGCTTTATCTACTGCAAACACTCATATTTACCAAAATATTTAAAACTATCAAAGTACATATTCATAAAAGCGGATTACCATATGCAAATAAAAAGAAATACGGTAAAAATAGACGAAAATTTGATTTATTCGCAGTGCTAACGACGGCGATATCAGCTTCGATTTTGACTTGTTTTCTGCTAAGTTTTTCTGTCAAGCTATCACAGTATTTCTTTTCCTGTCGAGAAGAACAAGTAGGCTGTGTATACGTGGATCTGATGCAACCAGTTGCTAACCTGATGTCACCTTCTACAAAGGTACGAAATGCACACTATTTCTTCAGTATTTTTGCTCTCGCCGTTCTCGTCTATTTGCCACGATTGTGGCTGCGTCGTCAAGGCAATCTTAACGGCGCGGGAATTTTCGCGACTTGCGTGAGAAACTGTTTCCCACTGTCGGCCATATGTATCGCGTTGTACTGGGCTTTGCAGGCATTACCGGCGAGCACTCTGGACAGCCTGCCGTCGTGGCAACGCGTTATTTTCCCGCGAACTGTGTATTGTTTGATCTTTACATCCATAGTTTTACACGCAATATCGCCGCTCAGCGTGTATATCGTTGATCGAAGGAAACACGACAAGTTAATCGAGACGCCATTAGGGGCCACGACTGTTCCAGCAATGTTTCGACATTTGAAAAATGTTTACGATCCAAGACACAATGGCGCCACAGATCTCCCTCTCGCTTATGGTAACTATGAGATTTCGACAGTTAACACGGTAAAGTTATACTTGTCTTCATTAACCCCCTCGTGCGTCATCCTAACATAGACTCACTATCATTACTCGACTACGTTTCAGTTCTGAATCGTATGCTCTCATTACTCGGTTATGTTTCAGTTGTAAGAACTAATGCTTTCATTACTCCACTAGGTTTCCCCAATATATATGTATGATATATAAATGTTGCGCATGTATTTTAATAATCCCTCACTACTTAGAAATAGCCTTGTTGCCATGGAAATCATTTTGTAGGCCATTCTTGGCCCTTTACCGAGCTAGCCGATGTGGTTAGTCAACACGACAAGATTGATGGATGAGCCTCGGTTATATGGGGTGGGAAAAACATAGGGAAGTAACCATTAGAGCAGAAAGTTGTCCATTCATGACACTGGTTCTAAATGCCCACGGACAACGGGCATACATCACGCACTCCGCTAAATCTAACACTTGATGGTTATTTTCGACAATATGCCAAGATAATGAAGAGATGAAACGTAATTCACCCACAGCTAGCATACGGGCTATAGCAACTAGTCCAATGATGTAACCACTACGCTAACTGCCTCTCCCATAAAGTCCTAACTCACCATATTTGATTACAGTAAGGCGAAGTAAACTTTTGTTTAGCAGATATTTATATCACATTGTCTATCCAGTCTCATGGTAATGTGTTTACAGGCCTCCGTACAATCTATACGGCTTCCATAGTATTTTTGATTTCTTCCCTATACATCCTGCTGAGTATGATTCTGGGAGAGGGGCCATCCGCAAGCCTAATTGTACTCTTCATGACAAAATACTTACTACTCGAGATACACGCACATACCACCAATACTACCGGTGAGTTCTAACAGTATTTACTATTATTGAGATACATATAGGATGTTCAATGTTTATTCAACACCTGCTACTAAATGCAGACGGGGGAAGTCTGCCTCCATAGCCGTGTGGGTAGAGCATGACAGGATCATCCTACTCCAACATGTCTGCCTTCTATTCATTGCTAACCGTATCTAATAGTGCCTTTACACTGTGCGATTTGTTGGCCAACTTGTATGATCAAACAGTCGGCGTCAACAAATTCTCA
>WURV02195357.1:0-12059 GCA_011762755.2 Epimenia babai | reverse complement strand
TATATGGGTGGAAGGGTGAATTTGTTTTAATTCTGTTGTTACTAATCACAATGTTCATTGCGCAATATATGATTAAAATTTGGTGTCAATGTAGCATAATAAGCCATTGGTCAAATATCCAACTGTATTATTATTTGAATATTTCCTTTCCCCAGTTATGATTTATGGTCCGTTTTTGTTTGCGTTTCTTGTTACTAATATCTGCGATATAGGCCGATATTATACTTAAAAATGAACGCAATAACTCACAAATATCAATAAAATATTTAATCGGCATGAAATATTTTATCTAGTCTCATTGATATTTAATGAATTCCAGAGTAATATTTAATTTAGATCAAGTTATACCACAGAATGTTTCCACGTCGAGGACGCGCGGCGTCTGCTACGAATCTACCGTGGAAATGGGGATCTACCGTGGAAATGGGGATCTACCGTGGAAATTCTCGGGAATGCCGTGGTGCGGCGATAACAGCATCGACCAATCGTTCATTTACAATCATCACGTGATCACTGCTTAAGACTTTTCAAACGTTATAAGAAATTTCTTATGACCAACATGCGAGAAAAGCACAGAATATACCATTTAAAATCAGTGTGTTCTCAAACTGGTGTTAAATATCTAAATGCGCAATTTTTTTTCGCCATATTGCAGTGTGGTGGTGGTAACCAGGGCCGACAAATGCGTTTGTCTCTAAAGCTATTCATCAGTCTGGCCCAGCATACATTAATGAATTGATTTCTCTTCGAGCGCTCCCCCTCCCTCCCCCGGCTCAGTCACTGGCTACCGTTGGGAGATACCGCCTTACCACTCGTAACTGCTGCTTTCGTTATGCGGTTCCCATCTTATGGAATACCGTAATTTTTTCCACGAAATTAGAACCTTCTCTACTTTTAACAAACATCTCAAAATTTCTTTACAGTCATGTTAGTTGGCTGATATTGATAACAATTTAAACAGCTTTTGCTTAACTTTGTTTGCTTTACTTCTTACCTCATGCTGTATCACCGTGAACCGCTCTTAGAGCATATTTACATGGTATAAAACGGTATAAAAATAACTATTTTGATATATTATTATTATTTTTACTTCCAGTATGAGCTTGCATCCATTCATGAGTATTTAAATCTTAAATACTCTTAGGTAACATGATTACAAAATCATAACCAGCGTGATATTGTATTAAGTGTAATATTAACATAGACACTTTTTAGGAGCACATAATTTTATTAATGATATTATTGTAGGGTATTCTATGAAATTAATTAAATTTCATTAAAAAATCGCTGATCATTATGAAGTAATTTACAATTGAAATTAAACAAAATAAAATAATTCAATCGACAAAAATTGATTGTTTCGAGATGAGACAAGTGAGAAAACACCAAAGTGTTTCTTTTTATGCATTTCATTTTGACATATGGAGGCAATCCTTGAAGTTTTCTAACAAGTAAAAACTCAGTTGAAAGTCCAAATTCGTCAACATTTTTACGGGAAATATTCGAAACATAAAATATAGGAACTGTGGCTAAAAAGGAAAAATAAGACTGAGAATATACCTATCTGATTTAATTTGGAGGTAACTACATCGATATACATGTTTTAGTAAGTTAAGTTAGGGTGCGAAAAATAGGACAGGACTCTACAACAAAACACACTTCGAGGACTCTATAACAAAACAAACTTCGAGAATTTTACAACAGCACAGACTTCGAGGACTCTACAACAAACCAATCTTCGAGGATTTTACAACAACACAAACTTCGAGGACTCTACAACAAAACAAACTTCAAGAATTCATTATCGTCAAATGATATTGAAGGGTGTTACTGACAAAGGAGACAAGTTAATTAGATTTTTTATGATGTACCCGAGAAATAACCGGTGTAGAAAATACTAAAAACATACACATATCGACAGCACAAATTTACTGCCCCTAGTTCTTAGCAATAGTGAAAATCTTCTCATTTTTCTCAAGAACCATCGAGAGATTCGACGGCATTTGGTCGACATCCACTAGAAACTTCTTCTCGATCGACCGATTCCTTCTGCGGCGATGGCGGCGGCAGCAGATCGCTATGATCGTCGCCAGTAGAATGATCGCGCCAGCCCCGATACCTACCGCGATCGCGATCTTGCGTTTATGGTGTGATCGATTGGGCGCGGGGAATCGATCGATAATGATGCGCCGGTGATCTGTCAAATGGGGTAAAGTGGGTCCGGGGTAAGGGTCAACTACAACATTTATAGACCACATGTATCGGACAACAAAAGCCCTCATATGCGCCTTATAATAAATGGTTATGGCAGCTATTCAGCGCAGATACAATACCTTCAAGACATGCAAAAGATGGGCGAAGGGTATCGAGCGTCTAGTTATTTTAGAGACTGGTGTACTTCAACAATCTCGGATAAATAAATCGCTTGAGATAATCGCAAAAAAGCAGAACTGGCGGCCTTTTGGTTATTAGTTTAGTGAGTGTTCATGCCACTGCACTATCGGCTTCCTCATGTATGTTTTGATCTGTATCAATGATAAGTTACTTCCCCATGTGTATGTTTTATGATCAGTAACTTCCCCCATCGTTGTTTTATGTTTTATGATGAGTGAGTCACTTCGCCATGTTTGTTTAATGATGAGTTACTTCCCATGTTTTATGATGAATCATCCATTGCTAAACTTTGTACAATTTCAAATCATAGTGATCCATCAGTACTATGACATGGTCATTGCTGAACTATCATCTTGCTATTGCGTTAACTATCATGTATCTTGAGTAAAATTTTACTTTGCAAAAAAGGTTGATCAGAAACCAGAAAGTAAACTATTAGTAGCCATAAACTACCACTAACTCCAAAGTAAACAATTAACATTAACTGTAAACTAAACAACTATCACTAGCCATAAAGTAAAAAAATATCATTAATTGTAAAGTAAACAACTATCACTAACTGTAAAGTAAACGATTATCACTAATCATAAAGCTCACTCTTGATATATCACTAACCGGAAACTACCACAAAGCTTAAAAGAACAACTATACTGATAAACAACTATCACTACCCTTAGAGTAAATAAATATCACTAACTACATCACTAAACTATGGCTCACCATAAGGAAAACTATCCTAATCTTAATGTATTGCAGATATTGTCCATAGAAACTACATGCCCATAATCATTGATTACTCTCACACCAAGCCCATATTCTGAGTACAGACAGATGGATGGACGGACAGACAACAAACTTACCTTGACAGTAGTATTTCATTTTGCGATTGAACGACGTGAGGTACTCCTTCATGACCTTGACTCTATCCTCCTTGCATAACTGTTTTCCAATCTTCATAAGGCATTCTTCATTTTCAATCACGGACCTAATTGCGATATTACAGCCACATTTCAGCCAAGACACCGACAAATACTATATCCTTACTAGACACCTATGGATACTATTATATTTACCACGATGAATTACAGATTTATTATTTATGTTTGAAATTTAAGCATAATATTCTTGCTAAATGTTCACATTTGATATTTTCATTTAAGGTTTCATTTGACATTCATGTATAAGTCGAACGTTTTTGGACATCTGCATGAGTGTCGCATTGTTAGTGATAAACAGTCTTGGTAGCAGTCACATATCACTGTCCTCTTCATATCCGCCATCTTGAATGACCTCTTCCCTTCCTTCTCTCATTGTCCTTCACGCTCAATGACCCTTTAACTAACTTCCCAATTATACCCAAGTAACCACAATATTTTAGTATGGCCATAATACAGACTAATGTAACAGTTATGAATCGTGTGAGAACCTTTGTGAAGGGCAATAAATCGAAAGTAAGCTTTAATTTTCTATATAAAGGTTGTAGACTTGTAGCGGAACAAGATGTCAAAAATACAGTAAATGCATGCATCAAGTTACACGTAGCGCTCACCGACAGATCGCCTGCTTGGTTTGTGCGTATGACGTGTGTCTGTTCTTGTGTGACAGGAAGTGCTGATGTTTCTCCAAGTTACCCTTAACACATCTCCCGAGTATACTCTTGTGTTTGCTGAGGCAATTGAGCGATGAAATCGTCGCCGCTAAAACGTCATGCGACAAAATGCATTTAATTATTTACGGGGGATGGGGGGGGGGAGGGTGTTGTTGTGGGGAGTTAGCGTAGTGGTTGGGGCATTTGATAGAGGTCCCTGGTTCAATTACCATTCTGACCAATATACAGCCTGTGGCGTTCTCATTCTGGAAATGCCTTATACCCCTGTACCCATGGGGGTCTGGGTAGCCCTTGCAGTGTGGTTCTGTTAGGGTTTTTTAGGAATATATAACGCTATATACAGAGCCTGTTAGTAACAATCTGTCATTCTCAGAAAATCTCTTTCTGCTTCATCTAGTCATAACAAAAGAGTTAATTTTAAACCGATGGGTGACGTTTCAAGACATCTTTAATTATAAATAAAAAAATGCGATTCATTGTGATTCACCAAAAATTATTTTTAGTTATCACTAAGCCGATCTGAAATTATACCGTTAGCTACTCCCTAACGTTTTATTCGCCTAGGGAGACGATGACATTTGGGACACCTATAATGTTATTAATGAAGCATGATATTTATATAACCGACGTAATAACCGCTTGCGCAGCTAGCCAGGTGAAGATTTACAACGATGCGTCAGGGAAGCCAGTTCTATAACAGGAGCCAGCATGGTCAATTACAAATTCACTGCCCCAGTGGATATTAATTCGTATTGCCACAAATAAACTTCACTGGTATGTATTTATTGCTAAATTGACCGCACAAACTGGGATTGGGGACCTTGCCCGAGGATACAAATGGAAAAACACAATTTGTATAGTTCGTGATTCGAATCCTCCGCCTTTTGATTTATAGCTATCCCGTTCCAATGTAAATGGTGTCCTCAAGTGAGAAGGGCTAAACTGATATATATACTACTCAAAACGTCTTAAGAATCGCCCATATAATAAAGAGATGGTGCACTCAAGTGAGAAAAGCTAAACTGATATATATACTACTCAAAAACGTCATAAGAATCGCCCATATAATAAAGAGATGGTGCCATCAAGTGTAAAAAGCTTAACTGAGATATATACCACTCAAAACTTCTAGATCGCCCATTTAATAAAGAGATATTTTTGATGTATATAAATGTATGTATATGGGTGATCCTCAAGAAGTTTTGAGTAGTATATATATGTACTAGAGACTGCAGGCAATATATTGCGTTGACCTTACATTTGTCAGTACGGCAGATACGACGAACGCCGCTCATGTGGGCATGCAAATAGTCATTTATAGGACGAGAGCACCGGGAGGCGAACTGACGCACACATTTCTTCATCTTCTCCATGACACTGTGTGTATATTAATGACAGGTGTCATCACTACATTTACATTCAATGTCAGTGGTAACATTAACAGAATACACTAAAACGCCATCGGCTCCGCTGATTGGTCATTTCTTTATTTCTAATGACCTAGGTTATGCCTTAGTACAAAAATCGGAACCTTGGTGTAAAGAATGAGTTCTGCACTAAATTTGGGCTAATATTTTGCGTGAAAATGAAATCCACAATATACAAGAATCTGTTACAATACATATCTCCATCATGAAGAAGCCAGAAAAGCGATAGGAATATGGTAGAGATGCCAACATATTTGGTACAGTAAATAAATTTTTCCCTATGAGGAAATCAAAATAATGTAACCATTGTGTAGCTTTAAGCTGAACGAGGAAATACAACCCGTAAAATTAGGTTTATTTTTTAATATGAGACATTTGAGAAGGTTCACATGCAAACTGGAATTATTCGTAATTTGTACAAACTTTAATTGTCTGACCAAATTCAGTGCTTTTCACCACGGCGTTTTACTCCACCCTGATAACTGAAGCTACACTGTTTGTCGTCGGAAAGGAATGCACAGAAAAAACCTATACCTCTGATGGAACTCAAACCCACGACCTCCAGATAACCGATCTGGTGCTCTACCAACTGTAATACAGGGGCAAGCTTTGCCCTATGCATTTAGGTATTTTACACCGTTGTTTAGAACCACTGATGTTTAAAGTCCGTATATCATAGCCAGCGATATACACAGATATCTTTCAAAGGCATGATGACGGACTACAAACTGATTGGCTAATATGGCCCATTTACGATTACATTCTGTTTGTAATGTGAACCAAAGGCGAGTTATGTAAAGATCCAATAGTGGCCAAGACGATGGGGTAATTCATGTCTATCATTACATACAGACACATGCAACTAAGGGTCTGCTTAAATATTTCATGCAATGTACACATAAATTTAGGGGAACCTGCAGAACTTCGCCAGGCCATTATTTGTGACTTTTCCTTTGTTGACCAGATCGGTTTTGGGTAGACATTGACGCATAGCTGACTGATGACACCCCAGGTCCTCATGTACATCCTTGATGCCTGAAATACCAACTTTGTCATTGAACGTTATTCTTCCATAACATAACACATAAATCATGCATCATTTTCCTCTTATATAACGCTGAAAATGTTAGTGTCCAACCATTTGATTTTACTAAATCTTAAAGTTGATAAATATAGTCAGTTATTATAATAATGGAGCTTTATTTATAGTGCCGAATTATCCCTTGGTCAATAATGATGATATGATGTCAATGACACTTTACAATGTTGCGACTTAAAAAACATAGACTACGGTAATGAAATTATGTTCTGCAATGCCTAGTAGTGGTTTTAAATTTGTATAAACTTGTACAGTGTACACATACTTATGGCGATGACTTTGAATTATGAAGAATTAAATGTAAATATGTAACACAATGTGAACTAAGAATACGCATCAGAACTGTGCATTAAGTCCATCTGTAAGAACGAGTGAAGAGAAGAGTCAGGACTGAATTACAAAATTGAATTGTTTTTTGAAAATTACAATAACCTATTTCTACACAAAATTTTGCTTCAATATTTACACAAATTATTCATAATGACGATTTAATTTATTTGATGTTGTCAGGTTGGGAAAAGTTATGGGGAAAATCCCCTGATCGTTACGACCTCGAAGTTGCAGTCTCTCGCGCGGAGGACAGTAGCGCTTCTAACCACAGCACAATTAGTGACGTCAATGTTGAATAAATATCACTGTATAGTGTGCCTTGTGGATTAATTATGAATAGACGTGGATATTTATAGATTCATGTATACGTATACAATGGCAAACGAGTAAAAGGACAACACTTATAGACAAAATATATATTTTATTTCACAAGCTTTCGAATATAAATATTCTTTATCGACTTTATCAAGAATATTTACCTTTGAAAGCTTGTGAAATAAAATAGTCGATAGTTGTTAGTCGATAAAGTGCTGTCCTTTTACTCGTTTACCATTCTCCAGACTAATACAGCTATTGTCTTCGTTTTGTCCAACATATACGATGGAGTATAATGCGCAGAGGAAACATTTCTTCCTCGGGTACCTAGAGGTCCTACGGTTGTGTCCCTGGGGAGATAAAGGTTTTTCTGTGCATTTTTTCCTCGAGTTACCTCAAGTTACCTGGAGTTACCTATAGTTACCTAGAGAATCACAAGGATTAACACCATGTATATGATGAAAAGGAACGTGAACACATTTTGATGAAGTGTTCAATAGAGGTTCATGGTGATAACAGGAGTGAATTTGGTCGAGGAACGTATGATAAATGCAAAAAGGCTTTTAAATGATTCGAATATTTCGTTATTTTATATTTTACATGATAAACCTGTAGATTTTAAAGAAACGGTTGGGGCTATCATCGATGTGCCGAGATAATTCAAAATCAACGTTGAAGATACAGACAAAAGACAGACTCACCCATGGGTGCTGGACAATGTTTTTTGGTGTCTAGGACAACATTCATTGCCAGGAACATCTTGCGGAACACGTCTGTTGCCCGTGCTCCACATTGGGTCCCTTCTGTTTCGAGTACGCATGTCTCGATTGCCTTCACAGACCTGTCATCGTAGATTGCATTCGGAAAGGTGTTCTCGAAGTTGAAGAAAAAAATATGTTACCATCTTCTCATTTAAAATGCTGGTGGCAGTATAAAAAACAAGTTGCTGCGTGCTGCCAATAGTGGTGCATGAAACGGTAAGGTTTGCCATATTCTAACTTGCGTCTGTATAATAAGTTACGGAAAAACTCATTTGCTTTGTTATAATTACGATAGTGGATGACACTGAGTCTGGGCAGGGAGTTAACCTTCGTCCATGCGTGCCATCAGTTGCAACTGCCAACAGACCGTCTACATATGTCGCACACTCCCCCCTCCCCTCCGTGATTGGTAATAACATCAATAAGATTAGATAGCTGGGAGGTAAGCGCCATTAAAGACCAGGCAGAAACCACCTGAACCACAGGTAAGCGCAATTAAAGACCAGCCAGAAACCACCTGAACCACAGGGAAGCACCATTATGGACCAGCCAGAAACCACCTGAACCACAGGTAAGCGCCATTAAAGACCAGCCAGAAACCACCTGAACCACAGGTAAGCGCAATTAAAGACCAACCAGAAACCACTTGAACTACAGGTAATCGCCATTAAAGACCAGCCAGAAACCACCCGAAGCGCATCTATTACGTGAAGTAAATAATCGCACGGACTTGCACATGTCTCGCATCCTCTCCCTGCTTGACCCGATGTGTCCGTGATGCAGGACGTTTCGTTGGACCATCAAAGATGACATCATGCAGCGATGGAACTGTGGATTGTGCTCCTTCAGGCAGTTCACCGACCTTGAGATTTCTGCGATGACGATAACACCATGTGATCTAGTATCCATATAAATTGATAGTGAAAGTGGGGCTTTTCACATGTGTGGAATTGGGTTATTTAACATCCAGAAAAGCGAATTATCTAGCACTCTAGAAGTGGGTCATTGAGCATATTATATAAAACTGCCACAAACTGGGGCATTTACTAGTAGTAATTTACTCTGTAGAATTGGGTCATCTAGCATCTCTAGAACTGGGTCAATGAGCACATATTACACTGCCACAAACTGGTTAAATTGGGTCATCTAGCATCTCTAGAACTAGGTCACTGAGCACATATTTCACTGAGCACATATTACACTGCCACACACTGGTTAAATTGGGTCATCTAGCATCTCTAGAACTAGGTCACTGAGCACATATAATACTGCCACAAACTGGTTAAATTGGGTCATTCAGATTGAAAATTTCTCATAGATCAAATACATAAACTAAACACCATAAATACAGATACAGGATGTGTGGTGAATTATTGTAAAAGCTTAGCGAAATCATGAGAGAGAAGTCACGAGTCTATAAGTGCTGAGATGATATGATGTAAAATAAATGAAAACTCGAGTGTTGAATATCAACATCATTTGATAAAAATAACATTAAATATGTATAATAGAAAAATCTTAATTGTAAGAGACAAACCGTTGCTGTCTTGACTGCATAAATAATTTATTCCAGCCGATATGGCCTTCCAAAAGGTCGCGATATCGGCATGGCAATACTGGCTGAATTTGTTGACGCAGACACGAGCAGTTTCTACACCACTGAAACGTCGTAAAATGTCAAGATTTTATACAAAATGGTGGATACTTCAGTTGGGGCAGCTTGGGGACACACTCAGTGAAGAATTTAGTGAATGAATATCAGATAAAAGCTTTAACGTAATACGATGCGTTTAATTTCGATAAAAACTAAAAAAAACTAAAAAAAAACTTGTGAAGGATAGAGTATTGCTGGCTGATTTCCAAAAGTAATCGGACATTTGAATAGCTCACCATAGATCTTTCGGTACATAGATAGCAGATATCTTACGAGGGTTGTTAAAGGAGAAAGCACTCGACTCGTAACAAAAGGGTCGATAGTTCAAAACTAATGGTTGGCTTTTCTAAGACAATCTTAAGGGAGTTGTTTAACCCAGATTGTTCAAGTTTCTAAATTAGGTCAGCAACCGATATGCTAAATGGGTAATGTTTGAGTATGGTGGGTATTGCATTAGTGCTGAATAGCTACCATGAACATACCTTGTAAACTGCATCTAATAGCCTTTATTTGTCGATACTTGCGTTCTATAAATGTCTTATGCTTGATACTTAAACTCCGTATTCTTAAATGTTTCCTTAACAGGAAGTAGTTTTAGTTTGACTAATCAACGTAAAGCTACATGATATCTGTATATTGGTACGAAATTTGTGCTGAATGACACACTTATTTTATTTAGCTGGAGAGAAATGCACAGGAAAAAACCTTTACCCCGTCCCATCAGGGGTAAAGGTTTTTTTCTGTGCATTTCTCTCCAGCTATTTATAGAACCACATTGGCTATCCTAATTACCATCACATTATTTTATTTACACAACGGCAAGTTGGTTGTCTGCGATCAAGAATCTCACCGGCAGTATTCCCTAATATCTGTGGGTGAGTATTTCTTCTGGTTGAAGAGGTACATGATGGGCGACGAATCGCGGAAACATTGCTTGAACTTATCCGGGCAGAAACTTTTCATCACTGTGAAATGAGAACAAAACGTAATTGCATTCTCATTTCTATGTTTTGGTACCGTGTGAAGCAAAACGATCACTCTTCTACAGCCGCTTTGCCCAAAGACACTTTTTGCAAAATTATTAGAAGCAAGCTCATTACAGATTTATGATGTGGTATAAAAAAGTGACATTATGAGAAACCTTTCAAGATACCAGTGGGGCAGTACTTAGAAGTGCGGTTTTTATGCGGGAGGTTTAGAAATCGAATCTGTACCAATCAGGGATTTTTTCGCGCCCCTTCTACTACACGAAATGAGCGAGATTTTCATGCGTGAGTATTGAGAAAGATTTAGAGTGAAGTGGACATTAGTGGAGATCTTAGGTATTCAGGTCAACACTATTTTATAACAGTAATTATAGCATTAATATACTATAAAAGTTATTATAATGTCAATATATTATAACAGTAATTATGTCAATATACTATAACAGTAAATAAAATGTCAAAATACTATAACAGTAATTATAATGTCAATATACTGTAACAGTAATTATAATGTCAAAATACTATAACAGTAATTATAATGTGAGTATCCTATAACAGTTATTATGTTAGTATACTATAACAGTAATTATAAAGTGAGTATCCTATAACAGTTATTATGTTAGTATACTATAACAGTAATTATAAAGTGAGTATCCTATAACAGTATTTAATATGTTGGTATATTATAACAGTAATTAAAATGTTAGCATACTATAACAGTAGTTATAAAGTTAGTATACTATAACAGTAATTATGACGTTTCTTAAGGGTACAACGAGATGTAACAAGTATTATATATACGGGGGTGGTGGGAGTTTAGTGAAGGGTGCTGTATTTACCGGCTGTCTGGCAGAACCTCGAGTTGAGTAAATTCATCGTGGTGCGAGAGTAGAACTCAGAAAACAGTCCCCGGGCGCCGTTCCCACAGGGGTGATCTTCTACCTTACCCACGCAGTCCTCCAGCTCTGTCAACTTCCTATTGGTTGAACGCAAGATGGCCAATTTAAAGAATATCTGAGATACATCACTATAAAATGGATTTGCAGAATACATAAATATAGCTTTGTGTACATGTACCCAATTATTTTCCAATTAATCACATGAATGAATTATTTGTACTATACAAATTTCAAACAATAGAAAGATCTATCACAATAACATTATAAAGCTGAGATATTCACTGATTTTTATTTATCTCGAGTGTCTATGGCTGATAAGTACAGAGTGATAAAATATATTTCAGTTCATGAATAATTCCATAAAATGTCTACAGACAATTAACAATCACGTCACGTGCAAAAGCTGAGGGTTTTTATAGATGCACAATGTGCATGTGATATTGTCCTTGGCAGGGTGATATGCATGCGAGTGTCGGAGGTATTGTATATGCGCTGAATAGCTGCAAAAAAACATTTCATTGTAAACCGCATCTGAGAGCCTTTGTTGGCTGATACTTGCGGTCTATAAATGTTGTACTTTACCTT
>WURV02195335.1:0-12061 GCA_011762755.2 Epimenia babai | reverse complement strand
CATGTAAAGTGTGTTTGACAGCTCTGCTAATAAGTACACTTTAAACAAATAAATTTCATTTCATTCATTTCATTTCACTTATTCAATGGTTTTACAATTATCATGATGCCAAATTACATATGTAAAGAGCAGCAGAGAGCAATTACAGTGACTGTCAGATTACTGTAGCTGATATCTAAATCGAATAACCTTTGTATGGAAAATTAACTCAAACTAACTAAATATTGATAATGGGCGTTTTGAGTTGCATTGAAAGTGGTTAAATCATTTTTATCAGTGGTTTAATCATTTAAATCATTTGAATCTAATTTTATTTAAACGTGAAGGTCGTGAAGTTCTTACATAAATATATTGTATTATTTATAATTACTATAAACTTATTTTGTCATTTGCATGTCGTTACGACTCTCCAAGTGTCGACATTGACGTTTCTTTATTTCTTTGAGTGCTTGTGTATCGGTAAAAGACTACTTAAAAAATCATTTTATTAGCTGTCCTTCGCGAAAAAACAAACGGCGAACTGTCAGAATCGTAGGTGGCTATTATCAAAACCAACTGTTTTATTGTATGTTTAAATATTAAGATTTTTACATCGGAAATTTATTAGGGATCGGGTCAAATCAATCAATCGTTCTGTACCGGACTTTTGAGCAGAAAGTCAGAGTTCGAATTTCACACAATATAAGTCGTGTGTTTCCGTACATTATCCCGATGGTTGTGTTCAAGACATCAGTAGACACCGGATATATCTTTCCTGGACAAGACAGATGAAGTAAAAGGTTAGGGGCTGGATTACTACCATCAAAAATGCGTCCTAACCGATTACTGGAAGTGGACGTGACGAAATGTTTGTACATAGTACACGACATGTAAACGATTTTAAGTGAAATCTAGGGAAAAATTCAATAGGTCGAATGGTCATTTCGGTTCACACTTTTCCATTTTTGTACAAACGACGTAATATACATCTCTTTATATTTTCCTTATAGAGGAATGCGAGTGTCGAAGGCATTGTATACGCGCTGAATAGCGGCCGAAAATATTTCCGACTACCGTCGGTTGTCGACTAATATTTTCTCTCTTTGTATTCCGTCCGCCATGAGCGCCGTTTTCTTTTACAATTCCTATCATGTCCATCTACCTTTACATATCTATCTTTTTTGCACAATGTAAGATTATTAGGGTGGTTAAGAATCTGAAGTGGATCATCGTGGCAAGTCTCTCTCAAAAAATAAGCAGTCAATGTGAACGAGATAAAAGACGTCAATAAAGCCAATTAGCCAATAAAGAGTTCCGTTTCTTCGTCCGATAGTTTTAAATCCAATTTAGGCGCCATCTTGTCACCAAACAGAACAGGATACGGCTATTCGTCCACTGGTTGATGCTCCCGCTTCCGAAAATCTTAGACCCAAACCGAAATTCCAAAACGGTTCCGTTTTTGGTGTAAAATCGGAAGCGGGAACTGGAGGCGGGAGTCGGAAGCGGGAACCACTTCCGGAAAGTCGGATGATGTAAATGTACGATTAACCTCAGTACTGCCGCTACCCCACCACTTCCCTGCCACGTGACCTCCCGGTTAAAGCTAACTACGCCCACTGACCGTGCTGCCTGAGGACGTCACTCGACTGGCCTTGCCAGAACAGAACTCAATTTTAGAACACATAAAGCGTAGCTTCAGGAAAATCACTTTAAATAATAAAGAATCAAGACATATGTCACAAATTGTCAGAAAAAACACGTCTCGAGACTCCCTAACTGCACTAGGCTGGCTGACCAGGGCATTTTTCTTATCGTTTCATTGGTTACTATTCAACTAACACGCGTGTGGGGTTTCAGACCGTCGAAGAGACACCATAGGCTACAATTTATAGTAATGAAAAATTACAAATATAATTGTCCCCCTTTAAATTGTCGCCCCTAGATCAGGTAATTATCGTTTTATTTATTCAGATGTGTTTTTGATATAAAAAGCGTAAGCAATAGATCCGACGGGACTAAATGTAGCAGAGTCTACTCTAAGTATTGAAATATTTATATTTATATATATACGTAATTAAAACAATACTTGATCATTCGCATTAATAAATCGTAGTTTTAGAAATACAGTTTACGTGGCACCCGTCAATTTCAAAGATCAATCACCACCTGCAAACAAACGCAATCAAGCGTACACAAAATTATCGGATGCTCCATACGTTATCATGACATTTTAAGCAAGGAGCTACACCAAGCATGCCCAACTCCAGAGATCAGCGACAAAATTTTACCTACAGTGCATCCTCGGATGTGGGTGCAGCACTGTCGCCAACTATCGACGCTCAGTCAATGCTCACAAAAAAGATTAATGCTGAACCGAAAGTGAAAGAAAAACCTACTTAAAGCCGATGGGCCACTTTTTAATATATTTGAAAATGTATATTATAATGACAAATGATGTTATTTATATATTTATGCTATTTTGTATTTAATTACATTATATTTTTGTAAATGTTTTCGGATGGACACCTTTAATAATCTTTAGTCAATACAGTATATCTATTACTTTGTGACCGTACTAGACGCTACACGAAAATACGCGGCGATGAGGCTCAAGACGAAGGTCACGTACAATTTTGTTGATTAATAAACTGCCATACATTGTGAACTTCTTTTAAAGAAAACTTCTGACACCACTGAATATTTATGTCCTTATGAATAATTAAAACTAACCTTGTATAAGAAGCGATATGCACTTATATGCACTTCTATCGTGATATATAACTCGATTAGTTATGGGTTAGATAGCTATTACACGAGATGTATATAGATGCTTGAGAGACATTTTTTAAATTTCAATTGTAAAGTGTCGTAGCCATGATCTTGCCACAATGACTAAGCGATAATATGACACTAAAAATAAAACCTTATTATTATTATTATTGATAATGTTTATTTCACTATATATCTCGTTGTATGATCATAAACATTTTCTGAAAGCATGTAAAGTTTTTAGAAAACTGAAAATTTATGTTAGATAACATATGGATGATTTTTATACTGCGTAGGATTTCAGTCAATCGCAATTTATATACTCATTCACCCGCTTATAACCTCATCGTTAGTGCTAAATTGACCCAGGACAACGGAATACGGTATCCTACCAAAAAATACAAGGAAATGGTACCAAAATAACTTCTAACTGTCAAATATTACATTGTCCCTTAGTCGCCACATTGGTTAAAAAAGGCTGGCAAGAAAAAGGTATATCTAGTGACTGGCAAAGGTAACTTGGAGCGGACAGACTTCACGTGCCATCAGCACTCATATGACACTTCCTTCCAGACGTTACGCCCATGTTACACTGGATGTCACGTGTCACGCGTCATGTCTCAGGCGTGACATGTGGAATGGATACTGTTCATTAATTTGGTTTTGTGACATCACGAAAATTCTTGAAAGAGTTTTTTCATGGAAGATTACGAAGAAAATCGAATAATATTACTTGGAAAATCAGAATTACCGTGGAACCCCAAACACATTGATTATACAGACAAGAATCAAAGAGTCCAAGTCTGGGCAGAAATAGATGAAAACACTTCCAACAACAAAAACCTTCTTCGCCAGACTTGACGCCGTCTTGTCGAAAGGACAAGATTTTTTTTCTCCAATTCAATGCAGCAACCAAACAAAAGTCTTCGCGAGCTTCATCTGATGTAGACATTTCTTGCTATGTATCTGACCTGACTGATACAGAAAACTCACAGTCCGTGACATTTGGTGTATCAAGGTCCATGACGCTTGAAGCATGGCACGTGACGCGTGACATCCTATGTACCATGGGCCTTAGGTAACTCTATTCGACAGCTTTAGACTTGGGGGTCGTTATCTCGTATGGTACGTTGTAGTTAAATGTAGTTTTAGGAACAAATTCATTTACGACATATATTATACTCTGGTTAAATTTCTGTAGATCGGGGCCTCTAGAATAAGCGCTAGGTGTATAAGTCACCGATCTTCAAAGAGCTTTAAGTAATGGTGAACAACAAAAGAAACTTATATAGACTCGGTCTTAAAGCGTCTCTCCGTATACCCGTAGGGCCTTTCGAACATATTTCCTTGTTCTCTGACCGAAAGTTTGCAACTTTTATTACTGGTATAAGCCATCATAATTTGCATTACCATTCACTTACCGTTGGTTGCTGGGACGCAATTTTTTCCAATACACCACTGAAAGAATAGAGCAACATACGGTGTGGTTACCGCTCCTCGCACTGAGTCACAAGAACACGATACGTTCTGAGAGGTTGTGACAAATTGAAAGTTTAATCTGTGAAAGAAATCTCTGATTTCCAATATTCCAACAGCCATTACATGTGTTAATGATTAGTTTTAGTCTGCACCATCGCGATAATGCCAAGTGGGGCCTAGTAGACTTCTTTATTTAATGAAGGTTATTTTTCCAGTTTTTTTTAATATTGGACAGGACGAGCTTCCATTGAGAATGAGGTAGTGTCAGAAATAATACAAAATTGAACTAACAAAAAATTTCAGTCCGAATATTGGCTGAATATTTACTTTTCTTTCAAGACAAAAGTAGGCACAACTCTGTATAATACCATATTACACGGAATATGTTCGTAGTGTCCGGATATCCTGAACTGATATCCCTGCTAGTATATTATGAACGGGATCTCTCAGGTGGTACATGACCTTCGATGTGAATGACGCTCTCTCGACTGATGTGTATACATTGACCCACTGATAAACGGGATAGAGCGCTGGCGTACAAACTAGAAGGTGTAGGGTTCGAACCACCTGCAACACTAGATGAGTTTTTCAGTGGTATCCTAAGACGATGTAAGTACTTTTTTCAGTTGTTCTGGTCGACTTAGCCATAAAAAAGTACCAGTGAAATTTAATTGTAAAACGCGAATTGATATACACTGGAAAAGGAAATTTTTGACGGGTTTTCTAGCGTCTCTGAGACAACTTGTCATTAGGCAAGTTGTGTAAACGTATTTAAAGCGCGGTATGTAAACCTATGCTCATAAAAATCATACAAACATAATTCCCAGGACGCATCCCAAGGCATTTTGTGCCCGGATACGGCGGGATTCGTCCTCCACCCTGACATAGTATACCGTCACTACACAACGTCATCATTTCCTGCAAAACGATAATACGCATGCGCGTGCAGTTGACCATCATTATAATATAGGAGGTCGAAAATATGGACCGATAGAGCTCTGAAGGACTGCGCTACTTCCTTGTGGCTTGTAATTTTGATGGCGGCGATCGTCGAGTGGTTAGAAATGCGATGTTTCGCGTGAGACGTCCGTGGTTCGAATCCAGCATGTGAAAAAAATTTCCAACGCCTTTATCTTTCCGCAATTCAGAAATGAAACGAGCATAACTTTTCTCCAGTTTAGAATATCGGGGAAGACATGTCCTAGAATGTATCCTTGTAATATTACACGAGTGTATTGGGAGTTGATTTATCGTCAGTTGGACTTACGTCAAATGAGTAATCATTCAATAATAACTCATTGTGGTTGCCAGGTGAGTCGGTAAAAATACAAACAGCTATAATGCTAAGTGGCATAACGTGAGAGGTGGTAGCCAGGTGAGTCGGTAAAAATACAAACAGCTATAATGCTAAGTGGCATACCGTAAGAGGTGGTAGCCAGGTGGTAGCCAGGTGAGTCGGTAAAAATACAAACAGCTATAATGCTAAGTGGCATACCGTGAGAGGTGGGTTAAATAAATATTATTCACTAGATAAAGAATATTTTGACATTCGAAGGCTTGCTATAGAAATTTTTGTACCGAGCCATCAAGGTGTTACCACATCTTTTGGTGATTTCTATTATTATTCAACGAGGCTGGAATTTACACACATAGTACTATTAAATATTTACACTGTCTGACGAACACAAATATATAATTATTAAATTATATGCATTGTGTCGTATGAATCAGTGAATAATAATAAAAAAATTTCGTCCGTGGGCTTGTAAGAGTTTGGGTAACTACATAATCTCACTCATATCTCTGCTTGTGTAAGTGTGTGCGCGCGCAGTGTTTTATTGGGTATAAAGATATAAACCTATATAAGGAAAAGATAAAATAAGTGCTAAATGATACTGTTTATCTTTCATGTCTATCTCGAGTAAAATTATGCCGCTATTTATCATGAGATAGGTTAAAGTGATAATCAATCGATAAATGAATGTTAAATGCTATATTCAGCACAGATACAATACCTCCGACTCACGCATGCCACAGATACCTAGCATCTACCCATTCAGAAGACGCTCAATTCCAGCAATCGGGGATATTTGATTTGCTGAAAATCACCACAAAAGAGTCGACCTGTGGGCGGTTTCGAACCCGCGATCTTTCGGTTACGAGTCCAGTGCTTCTACCACACGACTAACTACTTTCCAATGTGTAATCGACTTTCCTGATGAGGCGATGCCTTGGTCCCCTTGACCAGGACACACTGAGCTTCGTAACTGAGGTCTTTTCCGACGAGTTTTTGACGCGGTAGACGATCATGCCAAAACAGACCATCGAGACATGGAGTTTTACTGAAACGATATAACGTTATCTAGAATATAAAGATTAGGAAAATTATCATCTCTCATTATTCAGTAATATTTCATTACGGCAATAAGATCATAAGTTATTTGTCACACAGTAATTTAAACATATCATTGACTGTCGCATTAGGCTAGAATTTTCAAAATTATCAATTGTCACCTCTTTCGTAGTCGGCTCGACTTTCCGAACACCTTCGTCGTTAATATTGTATTGTTATTTCACAATATATTATTGAAATGCTTTAGTATTTTTGAATTCTGACTATGCTAGACCCCCAGGAATCTGGGTCGCCGTGATAGCCATATCGGATGAAACAAAAAGTCCAAGTAATGGCTTTTCGAGTTAAGGTGATAACGATTTTCGCAAGCTGGTACTTTGACAGGTACAAGGAGTAAGTGATGGGGACACAATATATACCGGGAGGTAACTTGTGTTCACACACTGGAGAACAGAGGACAACACAGACACAAGCCAGATCAAAACCCAGGGAGGAAGAGTGAATAGAAACAACGAAAATGTTCAACAGAAAGTGGTGAGATCACGGTGAAGAACGATCAGAGGGTAGATAGGAGCGTGTGAAGGTAGAGGGAACAAAAGAACAAAACTATAGTGAAGTGGCGAAGGTATAATGGTGAAGAAAGCCAATGTAAGAGGTACAGAATTAAGAGAAAATATAGTAGATATAGAGTATGAAATTGTTTTACGTGAAGTTATAGGAGATGTAGGTTTTAGTCCCACTACCACGTCATAGGAGATGCAGGTTTTAGTCCCACAACCATGTGATATAAGATGAAGGTTTTAGTCCCACTACTACGTGATAAGAGATGCAGGTTTTAGTCCCACTACCACGTGATATAAGATGAAGGTTTTAGTCCCACTACCACGTGATATAAGATGAAGGTTTTAGTCCCACTACTACGTGATAGGAGATGAAGGTTTTAGTCCCACTACCATGTGATAGGAGATGCAGGTTTTAGTCCCACAACCATGTGATAAGAGATGCAGGTTTTAGTACCACTACCACGTGATAGGAAATGCGGAAGTTAGTCGCGGTAGAGATGTCTATGATGTGACGCTATATGATTATTATCGCCCTTTTTTCTTTTACGCTATTACGTCTGATATATAGAACTTTTTTAACCTCAATTTTATTTGATGACATCGTGATTGTGTTTGCTTATATTATTTTTTGCTATTGTGTGATTTTAGTTAAATATTGTAAAGCATATGCAGCAGATTTTTATTAATTTTTACAGAATATGTGCTATATAAATACAATATTACATTATATAATCAAAGCGGTGCATACGGAGGTTTGTAATCCAACAGGAAGCGAAAAAGCGTGTCTCGGGTGCAGTTGCTGAATTCGTCCACGTGAGCTCCGCTAAAAGGTCGCACGGCATTGGGACTCATGATGTAATTATCCGACGCGGGACATCGCGCGGAAAACGAATTTGTAACATCGCCGTCCATAAACACCCCCATACTGTATAACATCGATATAGCTCAGTACATCGTCTGAGAACAGGTAAGATTTAATTCGTTATTCTAGGTGGTTAATGACAATACTGTCTTCTTGACCTGGTCTTCAACTTAATTCGTGCCTGTGGCGAAGGTGCGCTTGAATTAAACATTCCAGCTTCAAAAGTTTAGTGCTTCATCTCACAAATCGAGCACTCGCTTCGATGAAATGGAGATGAATGCGCATAAAATCCATTTTTAGATTTTTTCGTTTATCTATGCATTTCTCTTCAGTTGTCTAGAAAACCACATTGCTACCCTCATTAGCATCAGGTTTATGCGACATTGTCGGTAGCAGCGATGCGCTAGTCTCCCATCACGGGATCGGAGTACTCCGTTGTCTGAGTCATTATCGTAATGCGATAAAAACGACATACTTATTAGTCTTGTTTATAGAGATGAGGAAAATACCGTTGAGAAAAACACAGAGTCTAGGGTAAACAATTGGGCTTCGACCGCTGCTTCCAAGAACTTGCTAATGTTCCAAAATCCCTCAAATTTGTAAATTTGTGATAGTTCTCATGATATGGAATGAGATGATCAGATAACGGAAACGTAAGTCCGGGAAAATCATCCGGAGAGCACCGGAAGCGAAAAACACGTTAGAGTGAAGAAACCAGTACATAACCACACCTCAAGAGCCACCCACACTGTTGGGAAGGGGCGCAAATGGCGGCGTTCAAGGCGTTTTAGACTCGTTGGACGGAAAATCAATTCATAGGCGTCCGAATTGAATTCTAACGATCTATCAATCACTCTACTCGCTCTCAAACTGTAGCGGTTAGATGGATGACGTCAAATGATAAACCGAGTTTAATTCCGCAGTTGAGTCGGATTTTTCCGCTCGTATCACTATTTGGTATAAACAGTATTTTTATAAAGCTTGAATATTCCAAACAATTCGTATCAAAGCGGACCATTTTTTGAAATTTCACGTGTATATGATGATTCAATCCATACAAAAATACGCATAAAATGACGCTTATTAGAATTAAGTCCGTTTCACATGTTTACCTGACCATGATAATTTGAGCCATCGTCCGCATTATACTCAAGTCGTAGGTAAACTCGACCAGCGACGCAGAAGTGGCTGAACAGACGGTTCCGCGAAAGCCGTACGCTACGGGCGTCGTATGCCCGTTATGATCAAGAAGATCATGCCTGTTCAACGAACTACGTGAGTACAGGTGATACAAAATTCAACAAAATGAAATAGTCTACTTAGAAACAAGACGCTTTAGGGAAGATAAATGTAATGAATATTGTAATAGACCGTATTAAATTAGTAAATTACCGTCTATGCAGTAATCGCACATTCCACCCATATTTTCCTCGATAGTTCACGCATCACGTCGTTAACAAAGGATAGAATCGACGTAAATTCCCAAATTAGGGCCATGCCCTCTGATTGTAATGACTGACATACGGATACATCAAAGCTTAAGAAGTAGCTAAAACGCACACAATGAGAATAAATACACAAAACTAAGTGACATGTCCGGCTGAAAAGCAGTATTTCTTAAATATACTGAACTTAATATAACTGGAAAATTACCAGATTTCTAAAAATTAGAAGAAAAGATCATATTCGAATGTTTGTTGCCAGCAAAAACCACAATTGTATCTGTATTCCGTCTAGATTGATCTTATATCTCGTACTCTTCACCATCTTTGATTGAATATTTCTTTTAGAAATTACTCACGTTACACTATCTGAGAAAAGTATTTAAAGAAGAGAGAGAGAAAGCATCTGGTATGATTCATCATAATATTTCAACGGAAACTTTCTCTTGTCGCATAGCAATTTACCGGACATGGCACAGATTACAATAATATATCTTATGACGTTGTTGAGTCGTTGACCCCAAACTTTGGGAATTTATTCATGGCGTGCCTCATGGCTCAATTTTGGGACCGTTTTTATTTCATACGTGGATGATTTAGGTAATGCTAAATAAAATCTAATGTCAGAGGGTATGTCTTTTTATTTTGGAAACTCTGCTGGAGAGATAGGTAATCTTGTCAGTCTATTTTCTAAGGTAACTAACAGGATTTGAGCAAAGAAATAGTTATTTGATATCAACAAAACTTGTATACAGTTTTGAAATGTAAATCTGCATAGTTATTATTCACAATGAGTGATTATTAGACAGCAGGCGCTTTCGCAGTGGCAAAATGTGAGAAATGTGTATTTTTTTACAAAAAATCTATCAAAAGCAGTTACCTAATGTATAATACATCATTAGATCGTATCGTTTTGACGATAAAACGACAGTTATCATGAAATGTGTATTGTCATATGTACGTATGTGTACGTGTGAAGCTTACTTGATCTATTGTACTTGTACCATACTTGCTTTTTTGCAGCTCGGTCTGAAGTCTTTTGAAAACTTTCGAATATATCTGGGCTTTTCTTCTTTTATGAAAATTATCTATTAAGCTGTATAAAAAGAGAGTCAATTCCACGCACCCGGTTACATATATCGTGTGGTCGCTCAGAGTTTGTGGAAACGCCGGTTGTATTGCGTTTAACATCGATGTCGCGCAAACAGTCGTTCTTTTGTTGTCGGTGCTGATCTTATATACTAGGTCGCGCGTTCCTGGTATACTGCCCTAAGCGACACAGCCCAGATGTATAGAATGCTCTTTAATAAATTGAATATACGGCGACGATATTTACGATAACTGATTATATGACACACAGAACGTGTACTTAAAGCGTTTTTCGAGTTCGGTTTCGCGAAAGCCAAGGATTTCTCTCGCGCCTTCCACAACAGGAAATGAGCAAGATGTTCGTTTTCGCGCGCCAATATTGAGAAATATTTGTCGTAGAATAGGTTATGGTGAAATTTCTTTGGGGTATAGGGGGGAATATTGTGCGACAGACATTCACTACCATTAACCATTGTTGGCTCCAGTGGTGTAGTGGTTAGAAGCGCTGCCTTTCATGCGAGAGGTTGCGAGTTCGAACCGGCACAAACCAGGGATTTTTCCCCCGCGCCTTCCACAACAGGAAATGTGCAAGATTATCGTGCTTGAATATTGAGAAAGATTTGTTGTGGAATGGTTTATTTTAAAAATATCTTATGGTAGTAACAGGCCAATGTTGTACGTGCGACCGACATTTAATTATAAAGTAGCACCAAAACCTCGCCCTTCTCTTTTGTGCCTTAAGACTGCCCGTTAGACCAAGAACAGAAGCAGGGTTGCACCCTCGGTTCAGCGCCCTCACCACGATTTATTACTACTGTAATGTGTAATGTTAAGCTTTAATTTATTCGAAACGCGACCGATCCGACGGGCTCCTATAACTGGGGAGCGATAACGGTACAACACGACTCATAGCTACCCCGCACTGTATCTCACCTTTTATCCGATTCGAATACGATATCTATTGACTTTTTGTATGGCGTATCTGTTGACGAGATGTCAATAGACCGTGGGTAGTTGAACGCTATTTGCATAATACTACGTGACAGTCGCAAACGTCGTTTCACTCGAGATATATCGCCTATATCTCCGCAATCGACTGTTTTTTTTTTCGTCCCATATACATAGGTGGTGCGAAAAAATTAACCATTGTGCCGAAATCGTGTCAGGTATTGTTTGCGTTTCGGGTAAGTACGCTCGAGTCAGGTGACAATGCGCGATGACTCGGGTGACAGCCCGGGGGCAGGTGGTAATCAAGGGTGGGGGCAGGGGTCTTGCATCTGCCATGAAACCTTGTCAGTGTGAAAGCTTCTTGCTGTCTAATAATTTGTTAAGTACCAGACCGGTTATCTGGAGGTCCTGGGTTGGAGTTTCATCAGAGGTACAGGTTTTTTTCTGCGCATTTATCTCCATCTATTCGAAGAACCATATTCCCTACCCCCATTAACCTGTTAATATAGAAAACACCGCAAAAATCAACTAATTTATTTATAGTCCACAGCGCTAATACTCTAAAGTCTATTGACAT
>WURV02195324.1:0-12061 GCA_011762755.2 Epimenia babai | reverse complement strand
CAGCGACCTCAGTCATTTTATCACTCCAGCGACCTCAGTCATTTTATCACTACAGCGACCTCAGTCATTTTATCACTATGAATGACTGGCCCAGTTGTACTTATATTACGCTATACTTGTAAGTTCAAGTAATTTTTACTCATTGTCAGTACCTTGCGCTATATACGCTATACGATATACGATTATAGCCATTCTGGTGCGTTCTATGCATTGAGAGTATCATTGTGGCTAAGAAACCTTGGTCACTATTTCCCTATTCAGGAATTCCAGCGTTGTAACGTAACGTAATGTAATGTAATGTCACGTGAGCCGAATGCAGGCCATCGAGCTGATATAAAATTCTTTTAGTTAGATTGTCATTCAAGAAGGTCATCACAGCTGGTACCAAGTTGATATCAGTGTAACTTCGCGCGGCGTTAGCCTCGTTTTAACGATGATCAAGTGTCTGTGGCAATGCGTGGAGATATGTATCTGCCTATATAGTCATCTGCATTGTAATCCCAATGAGCAGACAGTTGCGCACTGCATAATCACTGATTCCTTCTCGTTGTTGACCTGGCATTTCTTGCACTGTTAGTGTGACAGGTCTTGTTCTTGTTGCAGATGTTGAGATTCGTTATAGTTCTGTCTAGATCCTGTTTGTCAGGTATGATACAGGTGCATGGACTGTGTTGGCGACATTGGAGCACTGAATCAGTCATCGTGTGGTGCATGATGGAACATATAACATACAGATCTATATTGTCACATGACATTCCTGCTTCATGCACGCTAAAAACATATCCCCTATTTTTACCGCATGGTTTTGGCATATTGTATAGCAATTAAATGTGCTTAGTATATAGTATTGAAAAAAATAAAGTGTTGATGTTCCCTGGTGATTGCGAAAAAATATTAATACAGACGAGGGATTCTTAAGACTAATAGATAATATTAATCAATGGATCCCTTCGTAATCTTTTTGTATCCATAATCATTCTTTTTAATTCTGTCTAAAACATCACGTAACATTCCAACAGAAACTACAAATTGCGTAACTAATGTTATATTGATGTCCCTATCCCTATGCACATTTATATACAACTATAGCTTCATATATATATATTTGGATGCCGCGCCTCTGACAAGCAATATTTCCAGGGTGGGTATGATGTAATCCACATCTCCCGACGATAGGATGGGCAATTATTCATGGATAACCATGGGTTATTGGTGAATTGGCTACGCTAGAGCAGCTAGAGCATCTGTGACGTGTATGCCACCAAACGATTACCCGCCCTGATTGATGCCCCCCATTGTCATGCTTCTGGGCTACCCTGCTGTTATATGATAGAATCTCCACTGGTGTTAGTGATGCATCTAATTATCTTCATAACATTACAGATTCTAACACAACTCGCTATATATCAGCCTGTAACCTTAAGTAAATCTTGTCTGATCTTACATCTTTAGCCTTATAAAAATAATCTTCCCATCTTCCATCGCTAATTATCACAGCGTACACATTTTATACATTTTACTTAATGTTTTATATAATTATTGTACTATTTCTGTTTTTAGCTCACCTGAGCTTATGCTTGGTGAGCTTTTCTGATCGGAGTTTGTCATCCGTTAGTCTGACCCTGCATCCATCTGATGTTAACATTTTCTCAAAAAAAAAAGAACCGCTTAGCGCAGAGGTTTGCCATTTGGCAGATGTTGTCCTAGGGTTGGTCTCTTCTAGATTTGTTCATGGTATCATCATCGCAGCTAGTGGAAATAACTTTTGCCGATATCCGTATTTTTTTTCTAGAAAATCTTCTCAAAAACCCTCCATCAAGGAGGTCTGCCATTTGGCAGATATTGTCCATGGGTTATTATCGTTCAGATTTGTTCAGTATCTCAGCAAAGGGGGGAAAATTTCTATTGGCTTCTTCATTTGTAAAGCTCTATCTCCATGTCCGCTTAGTGAAAAGGTCTGCCATTTGGCAGATATTGTCTGTAGGTCTCATCCAGATTTGTTTAGGGCATCTCTATTTAGTCAATTAGATGTGTTTTAAGCCAAGGTTTTTACACAAATCTGTATTTTCTTGTTTCAGTATTATCTTATGGATATTTTAAGGTCTCTTTGGCCTCTTGTTTTTGATGTCAGGCAGTCTCCTTATTGTCTTCTCGTTTTAATATCAAGAAGATGGCCTCATTAGCCTCTTGTTTTGTTTTTTCTCTTTTTTCTAGGTGAGCCTCTTGAGGCCTCTTTGGCCTCTTGTTTTTAATCATTACAGGTAGCCCTCTTTGAATTACAGTATTTCACTGTCCTATCAACACGAGTTTATAACACTATAATATAAACCATCTTTGACTATTTCTCCATACGCTCTAGGTGGTAAAGAAATGTCATTTTGCCTCCCATCAATTTAACTTTAGCAAAACTGAGTGTAAATAACATATAAAATTAAATTAAATTTAGTGAATGCTCGTTTAGCTGGAGAGAAATGCACAGAAAAAAAACGATACTTGTTTAGTTGTCCTATGTAGGTTCACCATTCAGAAATATCAATAAAATAAGAAAATAAAATACATGACTGAAAATATTACATATATTATAATGTAAAAGTTATAACAATATAGAGTAAAATAAATAATAAATTAGTATTGCATGTTGAAAGGTACATCTTGATTTTGGCAAGGGTCTGCCATGGATTTCTGTTAGAACATTAAGACACATGGAGTTGGAGCGTTAAGTAATGATCATCCAAGGTAGAAATGTGAGATGTATGGATGGAGATATGGAGAGGATCATTGTGTGTAATGTCTCGATTCTTTGATGGATACAAAGTTAGTAAGATGGAGTGGAACGGAACCCTGAATGGATTTGTAGATGAGACTGGAGACCAAGGAAGCTACTGCTGTCGGAATGCTTCATTCTCGCGAGAGCGATTTGTAATTATACGAAACCTAAGAGATACTGAGTGTATAAGACTCTATTGATTTTTGCACTCCTGTATTACATGCAATGAAATAAATAAATTCATTGACAGGCAACATACTTTTTATATAGTTTTTTTATATATCTGTTTGGGGGGTTTTCATGACAATTAAACAGACGCTACTTCCATAATGGAATTATGTTCTGCCATCAACATCCATATATATATATATGCCCTAGTGCGAAGAATACTGAAGTTAAACGTAGGTCAGACATGGCAAACTGCGGCTCTCAACCCTTGATGTGGTTCTTGGTTCAAAGTTTGCTCATGCTTGATATAGTTCAACTGCACTCAATAAATCTAAGATTAAGCGCACTTTAAAAATCACGCCCTAACAAAATCAGCTACCAAATCGATGCACTCATACCTGAGGAACCATCTCTCGGCACCAACTACCTCTGCCCCAAATTCACAAAGTCAACAATCCAGGCTGTCCTATCATCTCCAGGATAGGCACAATCATCAAAGGTATTTCATTTCAGACTATAGGACGCATCTTCTGTCCCTCAGTCACCAACACAGGGAGCTACATTCAAGACACCACACATTTTTTCAGCATTGTATCCAACTTTCAACACCTACCTAACGACTATATTCTTGTTACCATGGACGTTGAGTCCCTCTACACGAACATTCCGCACTCATCGAAATATATTTCCTTGATACAGCTATAAATAACAACCGAATCTAGACATTTCTATATTGCAAACCTCCGACAGCGACAGCTCTCTGCACGTCGCCAGTTCCCATCCTAAGCACACAACCCGTTACATAATATGTAGTCAAGCACTTCATTACAGCTGAATCTGCTCTGATGCCTCCAACCGTGATAAACACCTCAACCATTTACGGCGAGCATTTATTGACCCCGCCTACGAACCATCAATCGTTGATCATCAAATTGACAGTGCTAAACGATTGTCCAGAGCGGATCTACTCACCGACAGACCACGACCACCTACTAAACTCATACCATTCGCTGTCACTTACAACCCAGAAGTTTAAACTCACAAATGATTATTTATGAACCACATCCCCTGATCAGCGATGATGCCACTCACAGGCACATCTTTAAAGAAAAGCCCATGATATCTTACCAACAGCCCCCCAACCTCAAGCAACAACTTGTACACAACAATATGCGATCTGTGCTGTAATATTTTTAGTTATAATAATTTTCTTTATATATGATCTCACTGGATATGCCTTTTTTTACTCTCGATTTATTCATGGTATACTGAGTTCAATTTTGAACCATATTTCATGTGTTTCTAGGTAATCATAATAACTATAAATTTGTAAAGTGTCTTTGATAGCCATGTGTTAAAAGGGCACTATAAATCAATAAAATTTCATTCAAATTTCATTTCATTTCATTCCAACAAGCTACCCAACACAACCTCCACTTGCGGGACCCTCCCTGCAACAAACCTAGATGTCAATTCTCTAGCCACATACACCTTCACAAAACCATTTCTGGACCAAACGCCACTTTCAAAATCAAAGGCCCATACTCATGCATCCATTATCAGTCACTCCATAATGTGCCATAAATGCCCTCAGACTCAGTACATCAGTGAAACTGCTCAGGCCCTTCGGGAAGCCATCAGCGGCCACATCATATATAAGGATCAACCACGAAGAGACCCATTGGCGAACACTTCAACCTCCCTCAACACTCATCACAAGACCTCCACATATCAGTGCTTAAATAATCCAGAGACAAGAAAAGACTAAACAAACAAATCTAGGAACAATATATCATCACCCACTTTGTCTGCATCAACAATGGACTTAATAGAGATTTAGGTTTTAAAACACATTACCACCTCATTCTCTTGTTATCTCACCCACTCATCTCAGCTAGTATATCACACTACATTACCACTATTTTCACCTAACACTAGATACTATTACTTGACACATCTCGTGTATTTCACTGTATTTCATTTGTATTGTCGCCTGACATCATTATCTCTATAGGCTAGTTGTCTATACAGGTCCATACACTCCCAATTTCTATACATTCCACTACACATTGTTGCATACTTTTCACCTCTGCATTCAAGAGTCGTTACCGTCGTTACTATCGTTACTATTACTACTTTTAATACTTTTACTACTTTAACTACTCTAACTATTATTACCACTATTACTACTATCACTAGTATCACTACTATTACTACTTTTACTATTATTACTATTATTACTATTCTTACTATTATTATTGTGATTGTTGTCATTGTCATTATTATTACTATTACTATTATTACTACTATTATTATTACTACTATCATTATTATCACTACTATTATTATTATCACTACTATTATTAATATCATTACTATTATTATTGTCACTACTATTATTGCCACTACTTTTATTACTACTACTATTATTACCACTACTATTATTACTACTACTATTATTACCACTACTATTATTACTATTACTATTATTACTATTATTACTATCACTATTACAATTATTACTATTATTAGTATTACTATTGTTACTACTATTATTACTAGTATTATTATTACTTCCTTGATTCTTTGAGAGATGATCTGATCACCTGCATAGGTGATCAATGATTACTTGCCATTCTCTGAGTGCCTTTTGCTACACTTCAGAGTGCTTTTGCTACACTTCAGATCTGAAACGCGAGGCAAGCATCTGCCACAAGTTGAAGCACCCGCACATCGTGGAACTACTACAGACGTACAGCTCAGATGGACTTCTCTACATGGTCTTTGAATAGTGAGTGTACTTCATGTATCACTAGCATTTTGACTCCTCTATACAGGTGTTGGATAGTGATTATTCTCGCTTACCTGAGCTTATGCTCGGTAAGCTTTTCTCATCGGAGTTTGTCCGTCATCTGTCATCCATCCATTCACTCATCCATCCATCAGATGTTAACATTTTCTTAGAAAAATCTTCTCAAGAACCCGCTTAGCAGAGGTATGCCATTTTGCAGATATTGTCTTGGGTTTGGTCTCTTCTCGATTTGTTCATGGTATTGTCATTGCAGCTAGTGTAAGTAACCTCTATCGATGTTTGTATTTTTTATTAAAAACTTTTCTCAACTGTTTATTGCAGAGGTCTGCTACTTGGAAAATATTGTTTGTATTTTTACTTGAAAAATCTTTTTCTCAAGAACCCTTCATCGCGTACGTCTGCCATTCAGCAGATATTGTCCTCGGGTTAGGGTCTTTCACATTTGTTCAACATCTCATCATGGGAGCAAAGAAGAGTAATTTCTATCGACTGATTTGAAAATCACTGTCTCCATGCCAGCTCAATGCAAGGGTTTGCCATTTGGCAGATAATGTCTGTGTCAGTCTCATTCAGATTTAGGCAATTAGATGTGATTCCATCCAAGGTTTATCCACAAATTTGTATTTTCTTGTTTCAGTATCTTAATGGAGTTTTTCAGGCCTCCTGTTTTTGATGTCAGGCAGTCTCCTTGTTGTCTTCTCATTCTAATATCCAGATGGCCTTTTTGGACTTTTTTCTTTCTTTCTTTTTTTTCAGGTGAGCTTTTTTTAGCCTCTTTGGCCTCTTGTTTGTTTATTACTTGCAGTCAAATTATTGAAATATTTGTACACCCAAATAAGTCATGTATACTCACTTGCTCAGAGGTGTCCATCTTGAGATTCTTGGGCATATCATGATCCAGTATTACAGATAATTGTTGCTTTAGCAGAACACATTGACTACTTATGAAGATTGTTTTTTGAGCTTTATTTCAGCAATCAGCCAATGTTTACTCAGGACAACAAGGAACGCGAGATCTGTTTACAAAAAAACTATGCCTCCTCTGTGGCTAGAGGGATGTGCTATTTTGAAGCTGCTTCTTTATAGATATTCTATAGATAATAGCATTCAGTTCGAATGTGCCTTCTTTACGACAACTTTAAATTGCTGATGAACAGCAGAGGATGGGGGATTCTGTTGATTTTTTAGATAAAATACGGATAAATTAACAATCTTGATGCCTAGTGTGTCCCTGTCTAATCGAATTTCCATAAGTTGTGGTCTACAAATATATTTGTCCTTTATTTGGCAGTGTGATGGCAAACTATTGTTGTATATATAACCTATATCACATATAGTGGTAACAATGTGACTTGGTTTTATTCTGAAGCATCCTGAAATGTCAGTGAGAGGTAGCGAAGGTGATTCCTGAAGGATGTAACAAAAATTTAGTGAAGTATTCAGTTGTTGGAGTATGAGTCTCGGAATGAGGAGAGAATGATGCTTTGGGTGAGGCAGAAACTGGAGCAGGGTCGAGAATGATGCCCTTGATGTCAGTCACAATTTGTCATAGCCGCACCACATTTCAATCGTGATTTACCACCATCACATCACATTTCGATCATGATTTATCACTATCACACCACATTTTGATTGTGATTTATCATAACCATACCACATTTTACATTGTGCGTATCACTGCCACACTACATATCATAACTTATCACTGCCATACGACATCTCGATTTTTTTTGTCACTGCTATGCCACATCTCAATCATGGTTTATCATTGCAATATGACATCTTGATTATTTTTATCAATGCCATACCACATCCCAATTGTGTTTATCGCTGCCATACCACGTCCCAATTGTGTTTATGGGTGCAACACCACATCCTGATCCTGTTTCTCCCTGCCGCACCACTTCTCACTTGTGACTTATCACTATCACGCCACATTTCGATGGTAATTTATCCATGCCACACTACATCTTGCTCTACCAACTGAGCTATGATGTCACCACAAATGAATATAGGTATATGCATTGTGTTGTCAGCATGGAAGGTGCTGATCTGTGCTTTGAAATAGTGAAGAGGGCCGGTGCGGGATTTACATACAGTGAAGCAGTAGCCAGGTATGTTGTTTCATTATTGCTGCAGGTACATATTATTATGCATATGTTATAGAACTGTGCTATTTGCTGCTTATGCTATTTGTCAAGATTATAGAAATACCATTGGTTTACCATTTTAGTTTTCGATCCCTGCATGACACCGACTATACTTAGTTATACTTAGTACTAATATGAATGTGGTTCATTGTAGAGCATTATGTGATTGTCACTATTACATTATTATTATTATTTCTAATTATTTAAAGAGAGTGAGAGACTATAGTTATAACATGTACAAGTCCGTTGCCCTGTATATATACATGAAAAACATGCTTCTTGGCAAATAATTATTATAACACAACGTATATACATATGAACAGGGAATGTAAGTTGGGAGGCAGGGGAATATTGAGAGGTGGGGGAGGGATGAGGTAAGGCATGTGCAGCGGTGTGAGAAAAGGGGGAAAAAGGAAAATCTGCCATGCGTTGAGGTCGGACCAGGGTGAGGTGTGTACATTGGTTGATATTAGTTCAAGTCAATAGGAGATAGCGTTTTAGCAGAGGTTTGAATTAGTTAAAATTAGATGCATTCTATATGTCAGTTAGAAGGTCGCCAAATGTGCACGGTGCCCGAATAATGCAGGGCGCTCTGGTCAATGGATTTGTTGGTGCGTGGGATGATTGAGAAAGGTTGATGTCTTAAGATGTATTATTTTTGAGGAACATCTGTGCTGAAGTGTTCATGCATGGATGGCAAGATATTATTTCCTAGCTTGTAATATTCACAGTGTAAAAGTATTTTCTGCTGAATGAAAGGGAAGGAATGGCAAGTAGGTTGCGGAGAGAGGGAGACGTAGTTTGCGGTGGTGTCTAGCAGATGATTCGCAGCACCGATGTTGGAGAGTTTCAAGAGACTTTGATAGATTTTCTGAAACATAGGATAAGACTGGAGAGGCATATTGTAGGATAGTTCAGATGAGTCCTACGTAAAACTGAAGTGTAGTGGCGTTAGTAAGGCAGTGTTGAAGTTGGTGGAATATTAATGGGTTAATTTTGTTTTTAATGTGAGATCGTTCCAGGTTAATGTGGTATTGAGAAAAAGTATTATAGTGAGTTTTTCTTACTTTTCTCTTACTATAATAGATTTCTTACACAGTCACATTGTGTTTGCTATAAATAATTATTTTATAAAACATTTATTTATCAAAAACATGGTATTGATTTGAAATTTCCAATATGAATATAGCATGTGCTTTTGGGCTAATCAACATAATTGGACACTATGCTCTATTGTATCTAATTTTGTTAAATGATTTTTTAGCAAAACTATCAAACAAAACTATCATCCTATTCATTAACGTTGATGGAGGAGGAGAGTCACTAGCCAAGGTGGTTCACTGTTACGTGGGACACAAATCAACTTATCATATCGTAACAATGTGGGGCATTTTCCTGCATGGCGAAAATGCGGACCATATCTTTCAAAAGACCCATCTAGTTTGAGGACTATATTGCCTTTGGATTCATGTTAATGGACCGTTAATTATGTTAAAAGCATCTTATAAATAAGTCTTAAATAGTATCAAGTCCAATTTATTTAATTTGAGTGCACTTATTAGCCTGGCTGTCAAACAGGCGTTACATTACTAAAAACTTTGAATTGTCTATGCCTGTATTTAATCATTGATCTATTTATAGGCATTCTCTGTTATCTAGAGTTACTTACATATACACTACTGTAGACATATTACGGGGAGCTGATGTCTAATCAAATAGAGCAATGGAAAAATAGACCACATTCGACACAGAAAAGTGGCAAATGTTTGGGTCACAATTTTACAGGATTCCACACTGTGGCTTTTGCACTTTACCCTTGTCTGACCTATATTGTGTTTTTCATGATCCACTCTGTAATTTAATTACGTTTGATTTTAATATCTAAGTATTGCTTTGAAAGTGATTTTTCCTGAATTTTGGTCCATTCAAGGCTGTCCCTGCGTTAAATGAGATTATACATTAACCTCTTTTTCAGTCACTACATGCGGCAGGTGCTTGAGGCCCTTCGTTACTGCCATGCGAACGACATCATACACCGTGACCTTAAACCCCACTGCGTCCTTCTGGGCTCAATGGAAAATTCTGCTCCGATTAAGCTTGGCGGTTTTGGTGTCGCTATCCAACTGCCTGAGTCAGGAAAGATTTCTGGAGGTTTGTATCTCAACTACGGTAACTTTCCGATGCGTTGTTCGTTGTACGCCTTTCACCAAGCCTGCATGGATTAGTCAATATTCATCTAAATTTTGTGTTATTAATTAGCTATGGTAGCATGTATTTGCATATATATACAGTTTATTGGATCATTCTGTTAGCAGCTAATACCTATTTAATACAATTAGACTTGCTATAAAATTATAGGTAAAATCTTTTTAATGAGGTAGAATGAATTGTTGATTCTGTTGATTTCATACCCATTATCAAAATTGTCTCTCAAATTGAAATTAGTGACATATATGACATTTTTATTTTTTTGGCTCACCTGAGCTTATGTTCGGTGAGCTTTTCTGATCGGACATCGTCCGTCCATCCGTCCGATGTTAACATTTTCTTAAAAAATCTTCTCAAGAACCGTTTATCGCATTCTATGGTCTGCCATTCGGCAGATATTGTCCTAGGGATGGTATTTTCTAGATTTGTTCATGGTATCGTCATCGCAGGTAGGGGAAGTAACTTCTACCAATGTTTGTATTTTTACTTAAAAAATTTCAAAAGTCTCCAAAAACCGCTTATTGCACGGGTCTACCATTGGGCAGAGTATTGTAATGAGTACTGTCGAGTCTCTGGCCTCTTGTCTTGTAGTGTCATAATGGGTATTGTCGGGTCTCTTTGGCTTCTTGTCTTGTTTCAGTAACTCTCCAGCTTTTGTCTTGTTTCGGTATCATAATGAGCATTGTCAGGTCCCTGTGGCCCCTTGTATTGTTTTAGTGTCATAATGAGTATTATTGTCAGGTCTCTTTGACCTCTTGTCTTGTTTCAGTATCATAATGGGCATTGTCGGGTCTCTTTGGCCTTATGTCCTGTTTTAGTTTTGTACGGAGTATTGTCGGGTCTCTTGCCTTGTTTCAGTATGGTAATGGCTATTATCGGGTCTCTTTGGCCTCTTGTCTTGTTTTAGTGTTGTACGGGGTATTGTCAGGTCTCTTTGCCTCTTGCCTTGTTTCAGTATCGTAAAGGGTTATGTCGGATCTCTTTGGCTTCTTTTTATCTCTCTTTCACCTCTTTTTCTCTGTTTTCTCTCTCTTTTTTATCTCTTTTTTTATCTCTTTTCTTTTCTCTTTTTTTCTCTTTTCTTTTCTCTTTTCTTCTCTCTTTTCTTTTCTCTTTTCTTCTCTCTTTTCTTTTCTCTTTTCTTCTCTCTTTTCTTCTCTCTTTTTTTTCTCTTTTCTTCTCTCTTTTTTTTCTCTTTTCTTTTCTCTTTTCTTTTTTCTTTTTTTCTCTTTTCTTTTCTCTTTTTCATCTCTTTTTTATCCCTTTTCTCTTCTCTTTTTTTCTTTTCTTTTCTCTTTTTTTCTTTTCTTTTCTCTTTTTTTCTCTTTTCTTTTCTCTTTTTTTCTCTTTTCTTTTCTCTTTCTTTCAGGTGAGCGTCTTGAGGCCTCTTGGGCCTCTTGTTTACTGAAAATGTTGATATATACAGGTTATTATTCATCTGTGCATGCTCTCTACATGTCAGTGATATTAGTTCTGGTTATTAGTTCTGGTCACAGTCTGGTGTTTAGAAGATTTCACTGCTTTCATCAGTAGCTACAGGTATCCTCCGTTTGGCCAGCTCCTCTGAGTGGCCAGCCGACTCTCCAAAGAATGTTGTGAAGTTCTGTCTTAGTGAAAAAGTGATGTTGTATATCGCTGTGTCAATATGCTATATACACTACAGATGTATATGCAGCAATATACACTATCTTTCCTAATTTGATCTTTTTATGTTTCGTTTCTTTAGTTCAGATTTAATTGATTGTTCAGCATGGCTGCGCAGTCATTTTGATGTCTTGTGTATATGAGATGTAGCCTAGTAGGCTGACGCAGTCATTGTGGTGTGACATACATATAAGATTTAGTTCAGCATGGGTGACGCAGTCATTGTGGTGTCACGTACATATAAGATTTAGTTCAGCATGGGTGACGCAGTCATTGTGGTGTCACGTACATATAAGATTTAGTTCAGCATGG
>WURV02195302.1:0-12062 GCA_011762755.2 Epimenia babai | reverse complement strand
GGGCCTTCTAACAATACTCAAGAAGATGAAACAAAAGGAGAAAGAAGTTCGACTGTTGATGTTGTATCCTTTCATTTAAATATGAAAGATATCGTTTCTAATTTAGACACTATCATGTACCAACCTCTATACTGATTAAGCCTTGTGATTTTGGGGAGAGAAAAACAATGAGAACTGATATTTGCTCGGAATGTTCACAAGTTTTACATTGTTGGAGAGAAATGCACAGGAAAAACCTATACCCCTGATAAGTTTTACATTGTCTTTTCAATCCCCTCACTTTTTACATCTCGTATTGTATTAGTCATATGTGCTACATTCATGTAATTCTTATGTGACAAATAAAATGATCTTTTTTACTCATTCATGACTTAACTCTATCTAGGGGACTGGACAATGCCGGTAAAACCACAATAGTAAAGAAGTTTAATGGACAAGATATCAGTACTATATCGCCAACACTTGGCTTTAACATCGACACATTTGAACACAGAGGGTAAATTTCATATATTGTGACACACTGTACAACAGTATTGTTTATATTAACATTTTTTAGATTTTATTAAATACCAATACACAGTTTCCTCAGCCTGCTGAATATTGTTGATGGCTTGATGCTATTTATAAATGGACTAAAGTTGACTCAATAGCAGCGAAACAATGTTGACAGTAAATTCCCACAGCCATTACAAGTTTTTGATCAAGCGTCAGTTTGAAACTAAGATGCCGATTAGTTGCAATGAGTAGTACTACTATTATCGCTATCAATGTTGTCACCATCGCGTTACTACATCACTGCGAGTAGGTTGAAGTTTGCTCTGATATGCTGAAGTTACCACGGTAACCATATCAACACGTATCAACATTCTTTCAGATAACTACAGTATTGATGTTGTTGCAGCTTCAAGCTAAATGTATGGGATGTTGGTGGACAGAAATCCTTACGATCGTATTGGCGCAACTATTTTGAGAGCACCGACGGTTTAATATGGGTTGTTGACAGTACTGATCGGATGAGGCTTGGTGATTGTAAGAATGAATTGCATTCACTGCTCTTGGAAGAGGTTTGTTCATTAATAGTTATACTGATGGCTATATCAACCTGTTAGTCATGATATCTGATGAAGTCTATCTATCTACTCAATACTAGTTTCTGTCTATAGTTACCTTATGTAGTTATTTAATGTTACCTTTTCTTTTCCTAGTCTGGTAACCCTTATGTGCATCAGGACAATAAATTGCATTACCCATTTGCCAAAATTACATTATTCTGTAATGTTATGAAAGAATATAGAAATATGTAAGTCTATCTATGATGGAAAAATGACCACAAATCTATGGCTCATTTTATGTAGATGTCCACCTTTTGGTTTTTCTTAGATTAGTAAATATTAATGTAACAATTGCTCATTATTAGAAACTTCATATACACGTTTGGAGCTGTTTGTTCTATTAATACTCATAATTATTTCCTTTCGACGATGTACTTTGTATGATGCAATTCGCATATTTATCTAACATAGCTTTCCATATTTATGATACGCCATTCACTATTTATAAATTCAATATATTGTAGCCATTATGCGGACTTATGTTTCAGAGGCTCAGTGGTGCCACATTACTAGTGTTTGCAAATAAACAGGACCTCCCAGGCGCCTTGTCTGCGGCAGAACTAAAAAATGCAAGTCGATATTTTTACGGGCCCGCTCTTCGATTCCATGTATACAAGTTAAATTCACCGACTTTATTGCATATGATTGTTATTTTTGTTCTCACAGTTTGCCATATTTAATTAGGTGGAGAAACTACACACTACTGTCTACAAGTTTAGTAATGTCCTCTTGATCTCGTTGAGACGCTCCACTATTTCTGAACGTTCAGAGAGTGCCGACTTACATGAGGTTTCCACTTATCACTTTACAAGGAATATACCCTTGCATTTTGTTGCCAATATTCCCAAGATTTGAAGTTTTTCTCACACAAGAGGTACTACATAGATAATACAGATAATATCCATTATTTAGCACGTTTGCTAAAATACAAATCCAACTGTGACTTACTGGGTAATTTTAATTAATTTTTGATTAAATTTTTTGTGCGTTGCAGGTTTTAGATCTGGACAATATAAAAACACACCATTGGTTGATACGAGACTGCTCGGCCGTGACGGGTGAAAATTTGCTCGTTGGAATCGACTGGCTCGTTAATGATATCAGCTCTCGCATTTTCACGATGGACTGAGATGTATCATGTATCTTCTCCTGGAGGATTAGACATTCACTACGATAATTTGACGTAACTGGAGAGAACTCTGTCAAGTCAGCTGCCAGTAAAAAGATTGTACAGAATCGATTCATCAAATGCATTCCTGTGCACTCATCATTTCCTCATAGTTGTTATGTGTTGTTCATTTAATACGCAATTTAAAAACTTGTCGAGAACAAAAATGCTCGCGAAAACATTACCGCCTTACTTGGCGGATGTAAAAATGTATACGATTTGAATATATCAATTTTATTAGGCAAAAGCTTTCTTGAGGTGACTGTTGAGGCAATAATATAAATTTTATTAAGCTTTTCTTTAGGATGACAGTTGTTACGGGATTATTGCAGAGGATGGCTGCATCAATAGACACGGATTAATCATATAACTTTATCAAACTACCGATGTGAGAAAAAGCATTAAACAGAGGGTTAAACAACAGGGGTCCCTGGTTCAAATCTCTAGGTGTTTTTCCCCCATCCCTTATATAAGTGAGGCTAATCAAATTGTCATGTTAACCACATAGGCCAGCTTGGTAAAGGGTCATGAATGAAATTGGCCTACACAACAATTACTTCGGTAGTCAGCCTATAAATAAATAAATCATGCAAAATACAACGTAGAGATTTCGTTTGTAATTTAACCACAAGTGTCATTGGACTGAAATTGAAGTGATGTTATCGTAGTGGTTAATAATAATAATAATAATAATCGAGTTGATTTAGAGTGCCACTCTTAATTTGCATTTTACAGTAATTGTGTAGAGTATAACATGAATATAAATTTGCATACACACTAAAATTGTAATATAGTCTAAATGGCTAAGGATTGGTTACATCGTTGCACTTAAATCCAGAGGACGTTGGATCGATGCTCCAGCCGCTTTACTACTTGTAGCATCTTTTCGACAAAAGGTGTTTTAAAATAAACCCAGTCTGCCCATGGGGGTGTGGGTAGCCCTTGCGATGATGAATGTGGTTATGTGAGAGCACCCTACTTGTGACGTGGCTGTTTCAGAAGCTATCGGGATGGTGTCTGCTCCACTTACCTCCTCACAACCTCGTCTTTTCATTTGTAAACATTATTTAACTATTACAGGCTTACTGGAATGTGCGTTTTTGGCGTTTCAAACGACTGGCATGAATAGACTACGATCAACTGTCTGCCCAGGCTCGGTGGGTTTTCCCTACAGTGTTTTCCCTCCCAACCCTTAAAATTATGGCTAAATGGTTTTTGTGTTAACGACGTAGGCTCAGAGGGGCAGGAATGGCCTACATAATGATTACCTCGGTAATCGGCCATTTTTACCAACATTACACCTAGTAGTAGTGCTTATGTTTATCTTGGGTCTTGTGATGCCGTGCTAGTCTGGTTATCATGACTTCTTATTACATTATTTTTGTTCTGTATCCACGATTATTAATCGAAATTTGTCTCAACTTTTAATTTATATAAAATCCGTTGTCATTTTCGGACAATTTTAGTGGTATACAATATTATTGCTATTAATAAAAGTAATTATAAAAGGTAACAAAATATTCAAGTTTTACCGCATTGCTATAGTGAGCTATTTAAATAATGTAATTTACTACTACGGTAGTTAGAATGTTTTTAGTAACTTTTTAGTGAATTTCTCCCCGATGATTCTGCCAGACACTAAATCATGATGGCCATTATATTACAGTGTTACGTACAAACAGGATATATTGGTGGAGGTAATATACTATAGTGATTATGGTGAAAATTGGGGTTTCATTATCATGGATATCATACTAATAGTTTGCATTTGGTGCAAATGTGTTTATAAGTCTAACCAAAGGTATGTATTTACAAGTGCATGAAGGTGATTTATAGTAAACACACTGTACCATCTAAAAAGGTGCCTAATATGTAATATGAAATTGTATTTCAGAGTAGTGATTTAGTTAATGACGACAAGGGTAATAATTTACACTGGAACTTATTGAACATAATGGATACGCATTCTGCCCCTGAATCCGATTATTATTGTGTTATCAATAATAACAAACTTGAGTGTAAAATACTTTTTAGTTATGTTAGGTGTATAGCAAGTCAGTAATGCAAGAAAACAGTCGGCTTATAAGTTAGAGAAGTCGACAAAATCCTTGGAAGGACATGAAAATAATGTGTTATAACTGAGGCCAGAAAACAATGCCGTGTCTATTTTAGTATAACACTAGTAAAAGTAAAAGGTAATGTACAACATTTATAGACTACAAGTATCAGCCAACAAAGGCTCTCAGATGCGTTTACAATGAAATTGTAGTTTTTGGCGGCTATTCATTTTAAACAATACCCTCGACAATCGCATATCAAGCTGCCAAGGATAATATCAAGCATCTACCCATTTTGGAAATGGGTATACTCCAGCAATCGGGGATAAATGACTTGCTGAGGATCATCGCAGAAAAGTTGACTGTTAGGGGGTTTCGAACATGCAACCTTTCGGTCACGATTCTGGTGTTCCTACCACTCGACTAACCGCTCAACTAGTGCTGATAGCTAAAAATTGTTGCTATGACGACAGATCACAATTACACGCGAGGATGTAAAAATTGTGCATTGATACCAGACGTCTGGTCCTGCTATAACAGTATAGTACAAGGAATAGTGTCCACATTATACACATTCTAACATGCACGTGCTAACATTCCGTACACATGAAATCAAATTACTTTCCACGCTTGTAACTGGTGGAACCCTTTATCTTTTTCTTATCGGATCCACTTTTCGTTTCGACCTTTCGCTTAACAGGCCCACTAGTAATCTTGAAGAAACTGTCCAAACGTCCTTGCGTTGATGCATTCTTAGCCTTCGTAAGCTTGCGTATGCCAGTTTTTATCCTCTCTTCATTGAATCCATTCTTTTTACACATAAAATCCACAATCTCATCCTCGTTCGGTTCAGTCCACTTTAAATCCAACTCGGACGGGTCTGTTACTTCAGGATTCTCGAACAACTTTCGGGCCTCCTTATACAACCAATTCTCAACTACGGGGTATTTCTTCTTGTCGATGTTATCCAGTATAGTGTCAATATTTTTATATTGACGTATCAATTCAATCGCTCGTTTAGGTCCGATACCACGAATCGACTCGCAATAATCGCATCCCAACAAAATACAGAGGTCGACGAACTCGTTCTGGGTTAAACCAAGTTCAGATAAACACTGCGCAAGATGGAATTCCTTAATTGGCATCTTCTTTGCTTCGCTGTATGTCAGATGGCGTAAGAGAATGCTTGTGCCAAATGTCAATGCATCCATATCTTCTGTTCCAGTTGCGTACACCTTCCCAGCTTTAGCTAATGCAGCACACTGGGCTTCTGCTTCACAAGGTGCGTCCACATATGGTATGCCCATCAGTCTGAGCAGTGTCTTACAATCTTCATTATGTTGTTTCGTAACCTTTACCAATCGCCTAGTGTATTTATCAATGTTTTCAGTATCGCCCATTTCCTCAGCTTTATCAAGCTCCTTTTGAGCGACTTCACGGCGTTCCTTTCGTTTGTCTAATTCGCCGGATTTCAAGTCCGGTGGCTTTCCATCGAAGACATACACAGGCTTTATTCCATTTTCAACCATACGAATAGTTCGGTAAAACATGCCCATGAGGTGACTGGTTGTCTCTCCCTCTTCATTAGTTAATTGCAGACCGCCGTCTTGACGTACAGCTATTAAAAACTGATAAATGCACATGGACGCATCAATCGCAACTTTACGACCGAAAAAGTTTTTAATGTCATTTTCTTTAACCGAGGACGGAGCAAAATCGCCTATCAGTTTCGCTAATCCCTGAATTCCCATGGTGGAGTCAGTTTTCAATTACAAAGAAGGTACCTTTCGAACGTTAATCAATAATATGACGAGAGAAACCACAAATTAATGTAATAATAATTACAGTATTATATATTATTATCTTCTACCACCGTTCGCGCCATTTGAGACTACTTTACTTTTAAGTTTGTGTTAGAAATATATTAGATCCACTTTTCGCTTAATTATGTATAGTGATTGAATGAACACGTTTATATATTTTATTTAATGACTTCTATTTCAGTTACGGATCGATATATTAGATCCACCTTTCGCTTAATTATGTATAGTGATTGAATGAACACATTTATATATTTTATTTAATGATTTCTATTTGAGTTACGGATCGATATATTAGATCCACTTTTCGCTTAGTTATGTATAGTGATTAAATGAACACATTTATATATTTTATTTAATGACTTTTATTTCAGTTACGGATCGATATATTAGATCCACTTTACGCTTAATTATGTATAGTGATTGAATGAACACATTTATATATTTTATTTAATGTGACTTCTATTTCAGTTACGGTGACCAGGTCTAGAATTTGATGCCAACTACACATTTACAATAACAATAATATCATTTTTATATTTCTTTATTCTAGACAAATGTAATATTACACTGTCCATAGCATGATATTGTAAACGTAAGGTCTATGAAATATGAAACAAGATAATTCTATTCACGACATCAAATGCAGGTGTGTCAAGTTCAATGGCTCACGCTAGACATTCTTGGTAATTGAAAAAAAAAACAGATAAAGGGATTTGTTGTAAGCAACTCGCAGTTTTCATAAAGATATTTCTGATAGCCGCCGCCCCCTTCCTATGTGAGCACAATAAAATATAGTATGAAAACTTCTAAAAAGTTTTTGTTTCAGTCTATGTGAACAATGGCCGTACTTTGGTAGGATCATGTTGGGATTGCCATTCCCTTTTAATATCTTCATTGTTACTCATGTCATTACTCATAATCACCACACCAAGATACTTGTACTTATCCACATACTGTAGTGAATGCCGTCCAAAGAATATATAGGGGCGTTATACCTAACACATTTATTCAATGATCTCACGTACATGACCTTAGAATTATCTCTATTATATTTTGTGTCATACGTATCAGCATATATTCCACATATATTTAAGAGCTTTTGAAGGCTAACTGCACTGGGAGATAGTAACACGATGTCATCAGCGTAAAACAAGACTACGACATTGTACGAGACATGATCATAGGTACAACCTTTCTCTATTTATAGCAACGGACTAATATTATGGGTTTAAGTGAATATATTTACAATACAGATGTTAGATTTAGTAGTCATAAGGTAACATCGCCTGCGTAGAATAGCAATCAGAAAAATAATGCACTGAGATGCTATAAAATATCTACTATTGTGAATGATCATGACTTGTCCCCCTTTGCTGCACTCGGATTTTCGTTGTCGCCGATATCAATGACAACGCAAGTTTTAATTTCATCTTGCTTTGAAAATCAAGGGAAATGAGTTCAATCGGCACTGGTGTGAGTCTATATGCATTATTCACTTTATCAACATAAATAACGTGTTGCACTACGGCGACCAACTAGTGATCTATAGCTGAACGTAACCGTTTACCCGAATCCTTACCTCACGTAACATTATTATTTTGCTAACTTCAAACCTGTCGTGGTTTTCATTGTACCTCCTGTCAACAAAATTTTAATTTTTTTCACATCTTGTTACTGCGTATAAATTGGTAGTAAAAGTGTCATTAAATTTCACTGTGTTATTGGAATGGTAGCCTCTAAAAGTGTTATTAGTTTAGAGCATTTTGTATAGGGCCTAAGCTATATTGTGTAAATAATAATTATGTCATTTTATACACCAATAATTAATCAATAACATGGCAATATAAAAAATGTAGTAGTATAGCTTTATTATTGCTAACATTATTTCGCATATTAAGTTTATAAATAGTTGTAGCCATCCTGTTTTTGATATTACTTAATATTTCCCTGTAATGTTACTTTAATATTTACCGCACAGGCCAGAATTGCTACGTTCTGTGACATTTGATAAGTTCCTGAAATAGACACGACCTTTTATTTCACGTATTTTATATTGCCGAGTTACGAACCACCACCATGTTGAAGTATACAAATGAACGAACGAACAAACAAAACAAAAACAGCCACTTGCACGATCAACGTTCAAGCACAATATCATATTAGTATGCTATATCAGTGTCTCGAAACATAATACGAACAAAAACAATTTCAAACGTTACATATTAGATATCACTTTACGCATAAATTCACCTGCCATAAAGTTGGGTTATTACCTTATGAAATTAGTTTTTAGTACATGCCTTAATGGCTGTTCTCTGTCCGCCTCCTGAGTTTTCTCATGCTTGTCGTAAATTAAATTAAACCATAGTTAGACCAAACTCCACCTGCAGAGTTTCGTTCCAAGGACTCTTGAAATATCTGTTCATTTTACCCAGAATTTATACCCTAAGTCTGCACATTTTAGCAGCTCGTGAGTATGAAATCCAATGCCATTCCAAGTGTTAACTAATAGAATTCGTGCCAAAAATATTTACTTAAATATTTTATTGTAACTTTTATAAAAGTGCCCCAGTTTGCCCCGTGTCAAGATCATTAGCCCAAGTTGTGATTACTATAGCTCGCCACGGCACGTATCGTGGTATCGATTCAACATATCACACTCAACCCATGTACATTGATTTTCTCGTTCTAGTTTACATTTTTATGACTTTCAGTATGATTTATCAGCATCACAATTTTCTCCCGATGGTCGAGTATTCCAAGTGGAATATGCTTTGAAGGCAGTCGAAAACAGTGGGTGGGTATTGTTTTAGCAGACACACTTCAATCTTGAAGTTCAAAGCGGAGAGATATACAAAAAAACAGTGATTCATAATACACTATACCTATTTACCTTTAATATTTTATTGAATTGTAGTTCCGACCTACATGTTATTTTTTTAAGATGATCAACATACAATTTATTTTAAACTTAGTAATATGTAAATCATAAATTCCTATCAGTAATTGATTTTTAAAATTATAGTCATATCACGTTTATAATTTAATATTCAGAATTGGAAGGTTTTAATATATTTAGTCATCAGTCATTCAAGTGGTTGACTGGTTAGAGCTGCGATCATTCATGCTAAGGTCCATATTTCAAATTAACAGTATGATGAAATTTTCTCCCATCCCTATCTTTTATACTTATGAAATGAGCAACATTCTCGTTGTTGGCATGTTACAAAGATTTGTATTTAAGTGGGTTCATGAAATATTCCATCAGTGTATTATGAAATAATGAAATAACTAATGCAGGTGTTTCTGGCATTATTAGTAATAACATATTTACTTAATATATAATTTATTGATAATGAATGCTGCCTGGAATAATCTTATTAAATTTTTGTTAAGTTTGGGACAAAAATATTTTATACATTTTATACAGCAAAATAAATACAGTGTATATAATATATATAATATATGCGATATAACCACACAAACATTAAAAGTTTTAATCAATAAAATACACTGTACATAAAGTAAAAGTCTGAGAGGTAACACAGCAGTACAATATATAGTTCTGTACTGGCCGCCGTATAAGTCGCACCCCTATTTTAAATTAAATTAGAGACCTTATAAGTGTGACTTATACGGCGGCCACTGCGGTAGATCTACAGGCTCATGCTCTGTTTAACTGGTAATGTTGTATTAGTTTAAGCCGATTGTATTTTATGTTGTTATAGGATACCTGTATCTTAACAAAGTGTGTTGGATTTTTTCAGGACTGCTGTTGGCATTAGGGGCAGGGACGGCGTTGTGTTTGCTGTAGAAAAGATCGTAACATCTAAACTATATGAAAATACTTCAAATAAACGCATATTCACTATTGACAAGCACATTGGTGTGGTTAGTAGTATTACTCTCGTTATTGTGCCATTAAAATGAAGACTGTACTTAAAATTTAATGTGCCTAATGTTACGGGGCAATCCAATACACATTTGATGCTCGATTTTCCGAATGATACGACACTTTGTGAAATTGCTTTAATTATAATTACATAGAGAAATACACAGAAGAAAAACCGTTACCTCTGGTGGTTCTCGAATGCACGACCGGGGGGTAACAGGTCTGGTGCTCCAACTGAGCTATAGCGGCAGACTGCATTTCTGTTAAGTTACGTAGAGAATCACCATGGTTACCGTCGTTAACGGTGCAGTAATAATTATACATTAATGACTTTATATTACTTCCTATATATCAAAACTTGACCTCCACAATACAACAGTTATGTTCTATAGCCTAAATGTATACTGGTTGATCAATCTGTTATATTGTGGATAAGAGTAGTCTGTATATAGTAGCGTGTTGGTGTATTGTGCTTATCGTGAGATGAGAATATTCCATTTCCACAACTAATGGCTGGTATTTTACCCTTCATTTAATTGAACGCAAATTAAATCATCTTTCAAACTGTAATACGTCCAATTACTCATTAAGGAAATTTAAAACTTTAGAAATTGAAAATATTTTCTTGTCCTGACCATTCACTACTATTTGTGAATGGCTACTTTTACTATTTTTTGAGTTTTGTATCTTTTGCAACCCTTTTTCTTTATTACTAAAGCTTTGCACGATAGTTAAGTTACACACACGCGCGCACACGCTCGCACATACGCGCACACGCTCGCACATACGCATACACATACGCACATATACATACACGCACACATATATACACACACGCACATACGCACACATACACACATACGCACACACGCACATACATGCACATATGTACACATATACACATACACACACATACATACATTTATATATATATATATATATATATATATATATATGTGTGTGTGTGTCTGTGTGTAATATTTAATCGAAGCTTCAAAATTGCTTCATACAAGTTTATGCATTTTTGGTGGTTTTTGTTGTTTCCTTATTTTCTCTTATGTATTCATTATTTCTTTTTCCATCTTTTTTGTTTCTTTTATATATTTTTATTGTTATCTTCAGATAATTAATCTCGAGGCCCCTTCTACCTTTCGTTGTCGTGGCTGTCATTACAGCCATCATGTGAATGTAATATTCGATGTATTACGTAGTTCAAAGTTCAAGGGACCGATAAACGGTTGGTTGCTGACATGATGAAGCAATACAAAAACAGTTCTCTGTGCTTATAGGCGACTGCTGGTTTGCTGGCGGACAGCAGGGCAGTAATAGAAACTGCTCGGGAGGATGCAGCCACATTTAAACGCTTCTTCGGTGCCCCGGCTCCACTAAAGGTCAGTCATTAAGGCTTATTTCCAGACAGCAGGGCAGTAATAGAAACATCTCGGGAGGATGCAGCCACATTTAGACGCTTCTTCGGTGCCCCGGCTCCACTAAAGGTCAGTCATTCAGACTTATTTCCAGACAGCAGGGCAGTAATAGAAACATCTCGGGAGGATGCAGCCACATTTAGACGCTTTTTCGGTGCCCCAGATCCACTAAAGGTCAGTCATTCAGACTTATTTCCAGACAGTTGGGCAGTAATAGAAACATCTCGGGAGGATGCAGCCACATTTAGACGCTTCTTCGGTGCCCCAGCTCCACTAAAGGTCAGTCATTAAGACTTATTTCCAGACAGTAGGGCAGTAATAGAAACATCTCGGGAGGATGCAGCCACATTTAGACACTTCTTCGGTGCTTCAGCTCCACTAAAGGTCAGTCATTAAGGCTTATTTTCAGACAGCAGGGCAGTAATAGAAACATCTCGGGAGCATGCAGCCACATTTAGACACTTCTTCGGTGCCCCAGCTCCACTAAAGGTCAGTCATTCAGACTCATTTCCAGACAGCAGGGCAGTAATAGAAACATCTCGGGAGGATGCAGCCACATTTAGACGCTTCTTCGGTGCCCCGG
>WURV02195290.1:0-27679 GCA_011762755.2 Epimenia babai | reverse complement strand
TTACTGGGATAGTGCTCATAGCTGTTTCTCTTTTCTTTAGCTTGAAAATTAACTCTATGATGCACTATTTTTCATTAATCAAAAGTTTCAATCACTTCGGTTATTGGTTGTCTTCTTCGCGTATTTGGTCGATAACAGCGATGTCTTTTTTGAGGCTTTGATAGCGGGTTATCATGCTACCAATAAACCCTAAGACAGTAATTGCTGTTACCACTAGCGCGAGAATGAGATAATCGCCTGTTTCTGGCATATCAATCTGCTCCTAAGTTAAGTAATCTGGTGAAAGTGCTTGAAAATTGCCAAATCTTCTTTAGATTACTTATTCGCTAAGAATTTCGACTTTCATATATTCCACACGTTCCGCTAGATTTTGTAAGCGAATACGCCACCACATTAGAACAACTGGGACGAGTGCACCCCAAATGATCAAATTCGGAATTAACGCCGCTACAACACCAGATGTTGCATCAAATCCACCTTCAGAATTTTGTGGGCTTTCGCCAATAGCAGCAGGATGAATGGTATCTGGGCGAATGCGGATAATAACCAGTGTGAAGATAACCGTTGCGATGGCGAGAATGCCATAAACGGATGCAAAGCGACGACGTGTTTCTGGGTTTTCGATGCCATTACGAAGCATGACATAGGCGGCGTAGGTGAGTGCCATGATTGCCGCGCTTGTTAGGCGTGGATCCCATGTCCACCATGTATTCCAGATTGGACGCGCCCATATTGACCCTGTGGCTAAATTGACGATGGATAATGCAAGCCCAACTTCAACGCCAGCAAGTGCTAAGGTGTCCCATTTTACATTACGGGTACGTAGGTATTGCACGCCGCCAATAACTGTTGCGCTAAAAGCAGTGAATGCGCCAAAAAACACTGGCATGTGGATATAGAAAATCCGTTGAATCTCGCCTTGTGTGACATCGGTTCCGGCATTGACCAACGCCATATATAACCCAAAGGCTACCGCGAGAATGGTGATTCCCGTCAATATTTTGAGATTACGGGTACGGGCTTCACTTGTTTCATTTTTAAGTTTGTCTGTACCTGCCGAAATTGGCATGTTTTGTACTGCACTCATAAGGACTCCGTCTTAATCGTGGTTTATATACGTTATGCTTGTAGTGTAACGCATTTGATTGAACTGAGATTGATATAGATCAATACACGTTATGTTAATGCGCTTTTATTTCGATTTGCTTAATGAAAACTACAAAAATCTATAAAAAACTGTATATATTGTAGCGATTTACGGTACTAATTTCTAGTCAAATGAATCTAAGTTTCGATGACAAATTCAAACATCAAATAACAGAGTGTGATATAGATGATGTCGATGAAGACGAGCAATTGTAACCACGGCAACCACGAATCCGGTTCATTGCCTCCGATGATGCCGGATGAAGCCCGAATAACAGACAATAAAATGGGCAAAATGATAGGTAGCATTACAATCGGTAATAGTGTTTCACGGGCACGGGTTTGTACGGTCATGGTTGCGAGTAATGTTCCGACTGTGGAGATACCGAGTACACCGAGAATCAAAGTGCCAACGAGTGCAGGATGAGTTAGCGTCATGTTATAAAGGACAGTCATGAGAGGTAATAACATCAACCCTATGACGACTGTAAACAGGAAATTGCCGATCATCTTACCGAAGTAAATAGCGTTACGATCAATTGGAGCGAGCAACATAGCATACATATTGCCCTGATCTTGTTCTTGTGCCAGACTGCGATTTAAGCCCAGAATACTGGCAAAGACGATTGTTACCCACAACACGCCCGTTACGACACTTTGGCGTGCAAGATTATCTAATTCCAAAGCGAAGCTAAAGATCAAGACGCTGAGTAATGCGAATAACCCCATTGAGCCGACAAGATCGCGACTGCGGAGTTCTACTCGTAGGTCTTTACGTACGATGGCGAATACAGCGCGGAAAAAGTGTGTTTTCATCGTGAGGTAACAGTTCCTGTGATGTCGGCATAGTCAGTGGTTAATTGTGAAGGGGTTAACCCTGCTGTGGGGCTGTCATAACCGATTCTGCCTTTAGAGATAATAATCACGCGATCAGCCAGATTAACCGCTCGTTCTAATTGATGAGTTGCCATGATGATAGTACGTCCACCACTCATAGCTTCTGCGAATAATTCATCGAGGGTGTTTCCTGCTTGTTGATCGAGTCCGGTATAGGGTTCGTCAAACAATAAAATTTGTGGATTGTGGAGCAAAGCGCGGGCGATGCTTAAACGCTGTTGCATCCCGCGTGAAAATGTGCGAGCAAGGCTATTTGAACGGCGTGATAAACCGACTTTACTCAGCAAACTCTTTATGTGATCATCGAGATTATCTTGAGGCAAGTTATAGAGTTGGCTGAAGAATTTTAGGTTCTCATAGGCGGTAAGGTTTTCATAGAGCAGGGCTTTATGGCTAACCATGCCGATTTGATGCCGGATTTGTATGGCTTCATCCGGTAATTCCCAGCCACCAATGATGACACGACCCGCAGTTGGACGACTTAAGCCCGCCAATAAACTGAGTAATGTTGATTTACCACTGCCATTTGGTCCTAATAACGCGACAAATTGCCCATGTGCTATGTCGATGTTGATGTTTCTCAGCACTGGCAATAACCCAAAGGCTTTGACCAGTGCTTCAGTTTGAATAATTGGACGCTTAGGCGCAATTTGGGGCTTTGTCATTTAGAATGCGCTTCCAAGTGCAGATGCAATGGCATCATTGATTGAGTCAATGTCACGGTTTATAAGTAATTCGCCGTTAACCACGATGCTCGGCGTGCTAGAAAACCCCGGAATGGCATAAGCATAAGCGACGGCATCATCTAAAAATGTGATGGTGTCGTCATCGCTATAACATGCTTCCCATAGTTCTGTATCAAGATTGGTCATTTGTGCGTAACTCAGCAAGCGATTATATGTAAAGGCTTCAGCACCCAAAAATACTTGGGCATGAAAGAGTGTTTTTGAGTAGTCGTAAAAACTAGATTGAGTAGCTGCACAAAATGCGCCTGCTGTAGCTCCGAAACCGTCACCCATGCCACCGATGCTCCAGATAGGCACAAACACGTAGCGAATTTCGCCTGCGCGAATGCGATCAAGTAACAATGGGAATGTTTCTATTGTGAAACTGGCGCAGGGTGGACAGCTATAACTGGAAAGTTGAATAACCTCAACAGGTGCATCAGGATCGCCAAACATCGGAAAACCATCCTCGCTGAATGATTGCGGGATGTCGCTTGTTTCTGTTTGTGCGATGATACTCGACTGGGAAATGCCGAGTATCATAACAAGCAATAGTAATAACCAAAGTGAACGTAAACGCATTATGGATTTTCCTCTTCTATATCACCATCGATGAGTTTAGAAAGTCGGTTTTTGAGTTCTTTTCGGCGCGCATGATAGACATCATGATTAATGTCTCCGGCATCATGTTTAGCATCTAATTCTGAAATTTGACGCACTAACCCATCAATCAACTGATCTTTTTTGGAGTCAGCCTGCGTTGATTTGGTATTGTTGCGATTTAAGTAAATCAACATCGCGCCAAATATGCCCAGTACAACTAGAAAAGCACCGATGACTGGTACCAGATTATTGGATGTAACAACATTGGTGTCATCTGTAGATGTGGGGATTCCGCCACCTTCAATACTAAATGCGATAGATTCCCCTGCCGTTAAAGCGATGTCGCTACCGTAAGACTGATAAATGGTTTCACCAAGTGTTTCTTCACCCGTATAACTTGCCAATTCACCCGTAATTGTAAGTTCAGGATCATTCATCAGGATGCGTAATGTACCATTATAATCATAGGTTGTAGGGTATTCGACGATGGCAGCACCCGTATATGGCACAAGGTAGTTGACTGTGATAATGTGAGAATCGCCGGGGAAAACGCCAAAGGTGTCTACTAATCCACTGTTGTCATCAGGGATGATATAGCGGTTTTGATTATCAGTACGGACGATAATTGCACCGACAGGCAGTGTCATGATGATTGATGTTTGTAGCCCATTTTCACCTTCGCCGGAAATATACATCTGATCTGAGCTATTTCGATAGCGGATGACGTGTAGAATTTCTAAGGCACCGCTATTGTTTGAGTCGCCAATTTGAAGCACTTCCCCTGTGATGTTAATAACAGACGGATCATAGGTGACCTCATAAATAACAATCGGGAAATCCATCCCCTCTATATTTGGTTCAACACCAATTCCGAAGCGACTGCCATCGAATTCTGCGGTAGCGAAGTAAATCCAATTATCGTTGATGGGAATATCATCAAATGTGAATGTGTTATCAACATTAATCGTCGTGGCGAAATTTTGCTCATTAAACTCTTCGTCAAAGATGCGAAGTGTAATTTCTAAATCTGATGGAATAGCACTATCTGGCGTGCCGTTGCTAACAGACCCTGTAAGCGTAAGGGTTGGTAAATCGGCAGAGACAGTCGGTTGAACTTGAGCGGTAGTTTCCGCATTAGTAACTTCTTCAGTCGCTGATGGAGATATAGGTGTTTCTTGAGCCTGCGCCACTGTTGTATCAACGGGGACATCAAGAACGCTGAGTTCAGCTAGTGATTGGGCGCGTAAATACGCTACAACTGCTTGTTGATCGCTTGCAGGTAAATCAGTCACCAGTTGCGCTAAATCATTATCACTTGTGCGAGTGAGTGTTTCTTGATCCGCAATAAGTGGTGTCAATACTGTTGCTAATTCAGGGTTGGCTGTAAGAAGTGCTTCACCCGCGCTGATTTGATCTGATGTATACGACAGGGTGTAGGTATACATCGCCACTGCCCACCGTTCTTCTAGTGTGAGCGCGTCTGCCCAAGGGGGCATCATATTTTCAATTCTACCGAGTGTAATGGTTGTAAACCACTCTTGAGGCGAAATGTCAGCGACAGTATCATATTCTCTAAAACTGGATGGTGCTGGAATCTGGCTAGATCGCACAAGATCACCATTGCCATCAGCATCAACGCCATGACAACTGGTACAGCGTTGTGAAAAAATCAGTGCACCTGTTTCGATGACGGCTGAATCTATTGCGTGTGGTTGCGCTGGTGGTGGTGTTATTGTCGGCGCAATGGTGGCTACGATTTCTGGTTCACCACTTAAATTACTACAGCCTACCAAAACCAATGATAGGCAAGTTAACCAAAACAGCCCGTAGACAAAATAGCGACGGGCTGTAAATTTTTTTTGGGAAATTAGTGTCAACGTTTATGTACTTTCGGCTTGATCCTGATAAGCATGTACTGCTGTTTCAATACTCTGATCAATAGCTGTATCGATGATGGCATCATCGGCATCTAATGGTGCGATGAGTTGATCTTCACTCAATTTTTCGATTCGCTTGAGTATTTCCACACCACGACGCACCCATATGCTACGATCTGCATTGTAATCATCTTCGTTGAGTTTACCTGTTGCGCGATCTTCGTCAAGATCATTAATGTTACGCAGTACCCGCTCATAATACAGGTGCATACGCTCTTCTTGGCGTAATCGGCTTGTATTCGGGCTGATGCCCTGATTTTGTGTTCCTATAAACGGAAACCCCACCCAGAACAGCACAAATAGCGTTAATAAGAGTGAAGCAATTAATCCTGCGATGCTCATGGTCTAGCTTTCTGTTGTTGCTAATAGTTCGTCAAGTAAATCAGTCAATTGATCTGGATGAATACTACCTACGTAGATTGGTCCATAGAAAAAGCGTACAATCTCGCCATCTTGGTTAATCACAAATGTTTCTGGTGCACCATCAATACGATAATCATCTGCGACAGTGAGTTGGCTATCAGGTGCATTGGGGTAGGTGATATCATATTCGTCGATGAATTGTAGCGAGTCTTCGTCTTCGTCGAGATAAGTGATACCAATAAACACCACACCGCGATCACGATATTCATCGTAGATAGCTTCTAGTGAGGGTGCTTCTGCACGACAAGGACCGCACCAACTTCCCCAAAAATTAAGCACGACTACGCTACCACGTTGTTCTGCAAGTGAAAATAGCTCACCATCAAAGGTTGTGACGGCGAAATCAGGTGCGGGACCGTTAGTTGGTTGCCCCCTATTCTGATTGACCAATTGCATCCCGACAACGACCACAACGAGTATCAAACCAAGAAGCAAGACCAATGAGCCTAAACTCATCAGTCCGCCTGATTGCGGTTGTTGTTTTTTATCTTTATCGTATTCCTCGTCGATACGTTCATGAATGTGTTCAACGATTGGATCGAATGATTCGTCTGACATATTTTAGTCGTTCCGTAAGTCGTTTTCTAATTGAGAAAGATAAGCATCGTCATCAGTAGGGATAGCGGATGCGCTGTTTGTGATAGGTTGTGTGCGTTTGCGCCATTGCGAGAAGGTCAATATACCAACTATCAATGCCAGTAATCCTAACGCAATAGGACCTGCGAGAGATAGGGCACGTAATCCGGGGTCGCTAGGGATACCCACGACCCGATCACCATAGCGTTCGATAAAGCTATCTATAATTTCTTCTGATGTTTCACCAGCCTCTAATGATTCTCGGATTTGTTGCCTCCAGAGAACACAAGTTGATGCACCGCATGTATGGAGCGGTTCCATTTCACATATTGGGCAATACATTTGCGAGGCGACATCATTGACTTCATCATCCGTAATTGGAATTGGTTGTGGTTCATCTTGTGCGATGATTGGCATTGCCAGCAAAAGCAACACCAACACGCTTACTACTAGAATAAGCAAGTTTGATCGACGTAAAGGCATTATGCTTGCGCCCCTGCTACACCTTTGATATTGGTGTTAATTTTATCTCGTGAGCGTGATCGCGCTGGACTGGTATGTGGCCATGCTGAAATCATTGTACCGATAATCAATACAATTCCACCCCACCAAACTAAGTTAATCAATGGGTTGATATATACCTTTAGAACCACACTTTCATGACTATTGCCTTCCCATGGAACAAGCAAGACGTAAAAGTCATTCTCGAAGGTGCTATGCGCGCCTGCGATGCTCATTGGCATGGTTGGAAATTGGTCGATTCGGGGTTCAAGTCGTGCGATTTCGTTATCATTACGGATAACGGTCACTTTTGCGCGATCAATGATCCGACCATCGCTAGCAACTTCGACCACAAATTCATCAAAGCGTAATGAGTATTCATCGTTGACGATCATTGTATCGCCTGCGAGTATGGTAGATTGGCGTTCAGTTTGGAATAGGGTGCTTCCAATAACACCGATGCCAATAATCACGATACCGAGATGCACGATGTATCCGCCATAGCGACGACGGTTACGAAGCATCAGTGCGAAGAGTGCCATGAATGGATTCTCATTGCGTGTTCGCATACGGGCAGTCATACCTCTAAATACTTCATACAATGCGACATAGCCTGAGAAACTGACGGCAGTATAACCAATGAGTGCGGCTGTGTTTGTCGTTCCGGTGATGATGATTACAGCTAGCGTCGCAATGGTTAACCCAAGCGGGATAATCATTGCACGCCCGATTCTTGAGATTGTTGTTGCGCCCCACGCGGTAATCGGTGCAATACCCATTAGGATATACATCGCCAAGAAAAGGGGAGGTGTGACCTTCATAAAATAGTCAGTGCCGAGTGTGATATCTTCTTCTAAGAAAAGTTCGGAGATAATCGGCGCGCCGAAACTGCCCCAGAAAATTGCAATTGTTAATGCGACGAAGATAACATTATTAAGTACAAACATGGTTTCACGACTAAGAATGCCTGTGGCTTCATGCTCGTCTTTGAGTTCACCACGATTCCAACGCCATAAAATCATCCCAACAGAGATGAGGGTGATGCTACTCCAGAAAATGAACATCGGCATACCGATTGAACTGCGAGCGAAACTGTGTACGCTTTCGATCAATCCGCTACGGGTTGCAAATGTACCGAAAATAACGGCTGAGAAGGTGAAAATAATGAGGAACATATTCCAAACTTTGAGCATGCCCCGTTTTTCTTGAATCATGACACTGTGCAAAAATGCCGTGCCAATCAACCAAGGTAAGAATGCTGCATTTTCTACAGGATCCCATCCCCAATAACCACCCCATCCAAGTACATCATATGCCCAACGTCCGCCTAAAATGAGACCAAGACCTAAAAATAGCCACGCAATTAATGTCCAACGACGGGTAGCTTTAATCCAGTTTGTGGATAGATCACCTGAAACGAGTGCTGACATTGCAAAAGCGAAGGGGATGGTAAACCCGACAAAACCGAGATAGAGCATCGGCGGATGGATAATCATGCCGAAGTGTCGGAGTAAGGGATTTAATCCCTGTGCATTGTCCCGTAAGCTGATGGCAGTTGGCGATAGCGCGTTGGCAGGGATTAACGCCGAGTCAACGACTAGTGTCTCTACACCATCTGGTACTAACCATACACGTTCAAATGGATTTTCAAAGAATAGTGTCAAGAAGATGAAAAATGCTAATGATGCCATTGTATAGGCGATGACACCGGGCATAAGACGGCGTTCACTGTGCCAATTCATAATCAATGCACCGGCAGAGAACAAACTCATCAACATTGACCAAAATAGAATCGAACCCTCTTGCGAACCCCATAGTGCCGTGATTCGATAGAAAGTGGGTGTTTGTGGTTCGGTTACGCTACGCACGTAATTGATTTGATATTCTTCATTGAGTAGGGCGATCAGCAACACACCGCAGGCAAGTAACAACAACGGAAATGTTGATATTGCCGCGTTCCGTGCGCTGATAACTAACTTTTCGGATCGGATGCGTGCGCCATAAACCGATGTGATGACCGCGTAGAGTGATGCCAAAAATGCAAGAAATACCGCAGTCAGACCGATCTCAGCTAGCATCGAGTGGAACCTCCGGATGATCTTCTCCAAGTGAATCGTCAGAACCGCCTTCTTCAAAGCGACTTGGGCACTTTAAGAGTAATTCAGAGGCATAGAAAATGCCGTCAGGACGTAATTCTCCAGTTAAGATGGCTTGTGCTTCATGTTGGAGTAAATCAGGGAAGTCGCCATTATAGACCACTTGTAATTGTGTCGCATTTGGATCAGTAACTGATTCATGTAATGCTTCGGCTAAATTCTCGAATTCTTCAGGAATATGGGAAATAGTGAAGGTGATTTCTGAGATTTCATTGCCGGATTCTTCATCAATGATGATTCCATGTTCGATGGTGTCGCCAATAACCGCGCCAGAGATACGGACTGTATCACCGACGTATGCAGGATTGGAAACGACATCATTTACTGTGATGAAAAAGTTAGCACCTGTCAACGTACCGGATACGATGAGATAGGCAATAGAGCCTAAAATGAGCGCACCACCAATGAGAAACTTCCAGCGGTCACTACTTTTTGATCTCAATTTTGTGCGAGCGGAGTCTGTATTTTGGGGTTTTTCCCAAGTGTTATCTTGTGGTGTTTCTAATGTTGCCTGAGCCATAGAAGTCTAGCTCCTTATTATGATAATTGTTTGATGTATTTATGTTTGCGAATAAATAACTTCGCTTTATTGCATTTTAATTTAACAGATGTTCCTTGCGAAACTATCACAAAACTAAGTCAAAATGCGTTTATTTAACATTATGTATTGGACACGGGAATTTGTTTCCCATGTCCATTGATTCTATATATTTATGCTGATTTCTTTGGTTTCGCTTGTAGGATAGATTTTCCACCAACACCTACAACTGCAATCAAGCCTATTAACAATATCCAAGTTCTAGCACCGCCAGATGGTGAGTCTTCTTCACTTTCAGCATCTTCGGCATGAGATTCTTCATCTGCTGTTTCTTCGTCGGCATCTTCGGTATCGCCGTCTTCTTCAGTATCCTCAACGTCAATCTCAGCGGATTCTTCTTCCGCTTCGACTTCTGTAACAGGTGCTTCAGGCGTTGTTTCGGTATCGTCATCTTGCGCCCATATACTTGTCGTGGGGGCAATCGCCAATAAACAACAGAGTAACCCAATAATCATTAACTTGCGTAACCGTGCTTCAATCTGCATCGGAGTTTCTCCTTGATGTAGTGTGTTTCGCTAGACAGATAGATTTCTTAGTTGATTAATGGTTATGGATTATCATAATCTTATTTTGATGATTACAAAGTTAATCCATTTATACAAGAAACCCATAACTCTATTTTACCTTGTTCTGCCCATCATCAAAAGGTTTACCCGATCATTTTTAATGCCAATTGAGTATAACCAATGATAGGGTGAATCAACTTGACGTAGGTCAATTAGGGTAATTGATCTTGACTTTCCAGATAAGCAACGAGATCAGCCAAATCTTGGAATCCAAGTTGGTCGGGATAAATACTTGGCATCATCCCTATAGGGAAATCATCAGCAAGATAAGCATCAGGGTGAATAATGCTTTCGATGATGTATTGCTCGAAGGTATAGTCAGCGAATTGCTCTTCTAAGCTACGGATTTCATCCCATCGTGTCCATGTTCCAGATGTGAAGGGGGCGACGACACCTGCTTCATGACAACCGGAACAGCCTAATGTCACGCCACCCGCGCCATTGTCACCGCCATTATAGAGTAATTGACCGTTTAAAGGATCGCCGTCTAATGTTTCTAGCACAGAATAAATACGCTCAAGGTCATCAGTGCCAATCACCAAATCGCCTGCATTGGGTGGAATATACCCACATTCAAACGCCAGTTCTTGATAAGCGATGCCAACTTCATAAAGTGTGGCTAATGCGGTTTCTTCATCATCAGCGAGTAATGCCTCGAAATCATCGAGTAGGGTAGCTAGCTCTATTTGGATGCTTGCTAACGAATCACAATCGACGGGTTCAGGTGTTGTTTCGGCATCTTCACCATCGCCTTCTTGTGCGAGGAGTGCTGTCATGCTGATGGCGCTCAATATAACGATTATTATGAACAGTAATTTGAAATGTAAATATTGCTTCATGTCGGTCTCACTTTTTATCTGATAAAAATAAAGCCCCCGAGTTCGTCGGAGGCTTCATTGATTGATAGTAGAAATTGGGTGTTGCCTGTTAACTATGGTGCTGGGATTGTTTCCAGATAAGCCACAATGTTAGCGATGTCTTGTAATGACAATGATGTGTTGAAGTTTTCAGGCATTGGTGCAGGCCACGTCCCATCGACTACAAATACCGAGGGATTAATGATACTTTCAACAAGATATTCCTCAGGTGTATACCCTGCGAATTGCCCAAGTGTTAGACGATCAGTAACGACTCGATCCCATGTTCCCGCTGTTATTGGCCCGAGTTGCCCTTGTGCATGACAACCACCACAGGTTGCATAAGCTGTTTCGCCAGCGGCAGGATCTATACTGTCAAGTGTCGCGAAATCTGCCACAATTTCTTGAACCGTTTCATACTCAAGACCGGGATGGGTTTCGCTGAGTGGAGGACCCGCTTCTGGATCAACTTCATTGTTTCTTAGGTCACCATACAAAATGCCATATTGATTGACTGCTAGGGCATCATCAATTGTCCAAGCATCCCCACGATCCCAATTCATGATGAAGGCAACAATGTCCCGTAATTGATCATCACGTAATGATCCACCACCTTGTTGTGACCATGATGCCATTCCGTCACTGGCTAACCAAACACTACCACTACCGGGACGACCATGAACGAGTGTTGTAAAGAGAAAGTCTTCAATGGTGCTTGGGAATTCCAATTGACCTAAACGAGATGCTTCATACTCTATAGAACCATCCTCATTCACCACTAATGGATATTCATTAGTCACAGCAGGTTGTAATTGATTGGCAATATCAGCCCGTTGTTGATAGAGTGTTTCGAGTTGTGCCTCAATTTCGCTACCAGCATCCAAACTGGTTGCGATTTCATCCAACCTTGCTTGGATTTCTTCAAAGCGTTCCTCTGATGTTTCTGTATCTACTGCTTCTTCAGTGAGTGCTTCACGTTCAGCTTCAAGCTCGGCAGTTTGTGTGTTATCTTGTTCTTCGCCTAATGCACTCAGCTCACTTTCTAATGTGCTGATTTCACGATTGATTTCTGCAAAGAAATCGTAACCGAATAAGTGTGGGCTGTTTAACGCTGGCGCACGATCAATAAGACCTAATCCATCAACGCCATGACAGCTTGTGCAGTTTGTATTGAAAAGGGCAGCACCCCGTTCGATTGCGCGTGCTTCAAATTGGTTTTCAAAAGAAGCCATACGTGCGTTCTCGTTTATGGCTACCCAACCCACGAGGAGCATGATGCCAAGGAACATCACTGTCCCAACGAGAATGCGGTTCTCCATTTTATCAATGAGCAGCCGTTCTAGCATACGTCTTTTTCCCTGTTTGCTGTTTAGAACAGATTTAATTTACGTTTCAAGTATCAGGGCGAGATAGTATCTACCTCACCCCGCATATTATCTTACAATGGCTTACGGTTGGAAGTAAGCCGCATCTTCATGAATATAAACGTGCTCGCTGTTGATTGTCCAAACGATTTCGCCATCCGTTGTATACACTGGAATAACGTCACCGTTTTCATCAAGTACCGCACGACCATTTTCGAGTTCTACCACTTGCCAAATCATCCAAACATCTGCACGGCGTAAACCATCTTGTGCTTCTGTGATGATGACCCCACCAAAACCATGATAGAGTTCTTGGTCTTCATGATGGATGTGTTCGTAGTACTCTTCGACAACTTGTTCAAGTTCTGGTGAACTTGCTGATACTTCTTCAACACTAAGGTTAAAGTTTGGCGAACTGGCTGGACTATGACCGTCGTTTAGTTCGAGTTGAAGCGCGGTGAGTAGTGAACGAACTGCACCCGCATCAATAATCACAGTTTCATATATGTCTATACCGTCGAGTGTATTGATGTCTTCAACATATTCACCGTCAGCTGTGATGCCGATAACAGTATTATTTGCATCATCAGCTAAATGGTCAGCAATGCGTTGTACGTCTTCTTCAACTGCTGGGTCAACTGCAACTTCACCGAATGTAAACATTGTTGATGCAAGATATTCATCAAATGCTTCCAATGCGTCATCCATCATCACGGTATTAGTATCTTCATCAGTGAATTCTTCGAGCCAATGTTCATCGAATTGCATGGTTGTATAAACACCTGGTTGCAATTGATCATATGGTATGGGTAAGAGCAAGCCCATGTGACCATGTGCAGGTTCTTTTACCATCTCATGGAGGATTTCAGCATCAGGTGATGTACTTACACCGTATTCTGCAAGCCCCATATAAGATAACACTGTCGTGACTGAAATGAATAAGAAACCAACAGTTAACATAAAGCGACGATCAGCAAAACGACGGCTCACTGTTGTATCCAGATATGGCATGACCGCCAAGAAGACAAGATAAATCGTTGGGAAGATAATACCCCAGAATACTTTGTCTCCAAGCTTCAACGCGCCCTGTACCCATAAGAAGTACCAAGGTGCTGTCGTGCCAAGTGGTGTTACTTGTGAGTCTGCATGATTTTCAAGCGGTGCATGATAGAACCATACTGTGAGCATGATCATAATAAATGTGGTAACCGCGATCCACATCATTTCACTGGTGAGTACATCAGGAATGAAGTAAACACGTTTATCGAGTGGTGTACGTTTCGCGGTGTCTTCACCAATATTTTCTTTTTGAGGTGGTAGACTGTGCCCGTGAATAATGACCTTGTAGTAGTGAACGCCAGTAAAGACGAACAATAATGCTGGTACTGCCAAAACATGGAGCAGATAGAACCGGAGTAAACCGTTCGCGCCAATGTCTGGACCACCACGTAATAACAAGTTCAGGTTTTCACCGACAACAGGTGGTGGTGATGCTTCGATCATTGATGCACCGATTGTTACCGCCCAGAGTGCTAATTGATCCCATGGGAGCAAGTAACCACTGAAACTAAGGAACATCGTTGCGAATAAAAGAATAACACCTGAAAACCACGTAAATTGTCTTGGTTTTTTATAACTTGCCGTGAAGAATGCACGAAGCATGTGCAACACAACAATCAACACCATCGCTTCTGCGCCGAGACGATGCAGATCACGCATGAGTTGACCGAGTGGAACACGGCTTAAAATACTCAACATATTGCCATAAGCAACATCTGGCGACGGGGTATACCAAATCATCAAGAAGATGCCGGTGAGTGTTTCGAAGAACACAAAATAGGTTGAAAGCCAACCTAACCGGAATGTTGGATATACACCAGCCATATCACGGTGGAAATAGCTTGGACGCATATGGAGCCAAAAGCTATCCGCATGAGGTTGTAGACGCGGATTCGGTCTACGACTTGGAGCTTCCCCACGTAATGCCTCGCGGATGTCTTGAACATTCATTCCAGCAGTGATACGTTCGACAACCTCATCGATGCCTTCGTATATTGCTTTTTTGAAGCCCTTTTCCTTGACATCATCGAGGAAAGAGGGAAACGGAAGTAAGGACATACAGCTCTCCTCTAACCCTTAATCACAAACAACACAACTAAACACTATCCACTGATGTGGGTAAACTTGCATCTGCAATACGATTACCCGTATCTACGCGGATTTCAGCAATTTCACGTCCTTGGATCGGAATTGGCGCGCCTAATGCACCAGCATTTGAAATGCTAGAGCCATCAGCAAAAACTACAGTAACACCAAAACGATCTAAACGGCGGGGTGCTGGACCTGCGATGTAAGTACCATCGAGTTCGAATTTGGACCCATGACATGGGCATTCAAAACGATTATTAACCCCAACCCATTTCGGTAAGCAACCCAGATGGGTACAAACACCGAAAAGTACCATTAAGCCGTTTTCAGTATTGGAAATCCAAAAACGTCCGGCCGGTTGTTGTTGTGGACCAGCCCCAACTGCGGGAACTATATCTGGACCAAATGGGAACACACCACCAAATTCGCCTTCTTTAAAGCGTGGTAATGCAAACCAGATGAACGCCGCACCGCCTTCACCTAGCAATAGGAGCATAGAAGCGCCCCAAATATAATATAGAAACTCGCGGCGGCTTGGTGCATCGACCTCAACCACGACTTGTTGCTTAGGTGCTTTTTTAACAACAGCACCTTGATTTTGTGCAGCAGTAGCCATCTAAATGATTCCTCCCGAAACTCGAGGATTGTTTAAATTAGGTTTAATGATAACAAACCAAATGGAACTTACAAATTTACGTATGTACCAATAAATTTGTTAGAGATTATGATTGTGTTGTTCGGCATAGATCCAAACCTAATTTATGAGATTATTTGTTGAGGATTGCCATAAAACACACTCATCCATACTAAAATTTAACGTTTTTGTTAGTGAAAACAATAACAAAAATTAGAATTGTCAAATTCGTCTGTAAAATATATCACAAACGCCTTAAGGTGTCAAAAGGGAACAAAGGACTTTAATGTTAAATTTTAGTACTCGAATTGGTTGATGGTAGAATTGTGCCTGAATCACGCTTATGATTTAGAAAGTGTCTCATTTTACAACTGATAATCACTATATAAAATGAACAAAATAAAGACTTTCAGTGGATAATTAAACGGACGTGATGGTTATGGCAACAAATAAAATCACTTATGGGCGTGTGACATGGACAGATATTATCCAACCAACAGCAGATGATGTAGAAAAACTCGCGCAGACATACACCTATATCCATCCGCTTAACTTAGAAGATTTACGTAGCCCGATTGAACGCCCCAAAATAGATCATGATGATGACTACTTGTTTATCGTTTTGCATTTCCCCTTGTGGGATCCAGTTTCGGGGCTAACTCGCGCTCGTGAAGTCGATATTATCATGGGGCGTGGTTATATCGTAACCATTCATGATGGGTCGCTTAAACCAATGATCCGCTTGTGGCAAGATTGTTTGTTAAATGAAGATGATCGCAATGAATTATTGGGTAGTGGGGCGAGTCATACATTTTATGTGATTATTGATCGCTTGGTTGATTATGTTTTACCTATTCTACGTAAAGTTGATATCAATATTCGCAACATAGAAGAAGATATTTTTACTGCTAACATCAGGCAAATCATTCAGGATATTTCATTAGTACGCCGTGATGTGATTGCTTTAAGACGCATTATTCGCCAACAAATTCCAATTATCCAAGCATTAGAGCGCACTGACCATGCAATTTTACATGAGGATTTAGAAGAGTATTTTGGCGATATTGCAGATCATTTGTATAAAGCGCGAGACATTATTGATGAAAACGCTGAGATTATCGCCAGTTTAGCAGAAACAGCAGATACCTTAGCTAGCCATCGTATTAATGAAGTTATGCGTATATTGACGGTTATCTCTGTGATTATGTTGCCTTTAACCTTGATTTCTAGCATTTACGGAATGAATGTTTCGCCTTTACCGATGGCGGAAGACCCCTATGGATTTATTATCATCTGCACCATGATGATCGTGATGGCGATTGCGATGCTGGCTTATTTTCGCTGGCGTGGGTGGTTATAATACGGTTAATCTCCAAAGTTTTTGTGAAAATTCAGTCATTCGTATTCACAAGTTCGCATATACCTTTATAATGAAATCGGATATTCGTAATTTATACATGTCATGTAAGTAGTTTCTATCTATGCCAAAAGTTTCATTGCCAACAATAAAATTAATCAAAACTCAGAAAGAATTGAGAGACTTAGTTAAAAAGCTAAGTCAAGAATCGTTATTAGCGATAGATACTGAATCAAACAGTCTTTTTGCTTATCAAGAACAAGTATGCTTGATTCAGATTTCAACCCGACGCGATGATTACATTGTTGATCCTTTAGTTGTTAAGGACTTGCAACCATTAGCTTCTTTAATGGCTGATGATCGTATTGAGAAGGTGTTCCATGCCGCTGAGTATGATGTCATCACCATGAAGCGCGATTTCGGCTACGAATTCAGCAACATCTTTGACACCATGATGGCAGCTCGTATTCTTGGAATGCCGGAAGTTGGGTTAGGTAACTTGCTCAAACATTTTTTCAATGTCAATAATGATAAACGTCATCAACGTGATAATTGGGGTGCGCGTCCCTTATCAGAGAGTAGTTTGCGTTACGCACAAAAAGATACACACTTTCTACCCAAAATGCGTGATATTCTGAATAATATGTTGGCGGAGCAAGGTCGCTTACAAGAGGCTATGGAAACCTTTCAGGATGTAATCCTGATAGAAGCACCAGATCGTCCAGCATTTGATCCTGAAGGCTATTGGAAGCTTGGCATCCCGAATCGGTTGACAAGTGCCCAGATGAAAGTGTTGCGCGAATTATATAAAATGCGTGATGATTATGCACGTAAGAAAGATCGCCCAGCCTTTAAGGTGATTGGCAACAAAACGCTGATCTTATTGGCGCAACGTGCACCTCAACAGATGTCACAATTGCACGGTATACATGGGATGAGCAGACCACAAATTCGCCGTTATGGAGAATCGATATTGGAGGCTGTCGAACGTGGACGAGCATCACCGACTCTGCCTGAACCGCCACGTCATACGCCACCAGCATCAGAAGTAACTGATCGTTATGCAGCCTTACATGCGTGGCGAAAAGAACGCGCTATTCAACGTGGTGTTGAATCTGATGTGATTGTCTCCAAGCAGACCTTGTGGGATTTGGCGTTTAAAGCGCCCGATCATCCTGAGAAATTAGTGACTATTCAAGGTATGGGACCGTGGCGCAGAGAAGCCTATGGTCATGAAATATTGAATGTGTTAGATGGCTTGAAATAATTGAGGAACAACTAAATGTCTGTTTTTAATGATGAATGGCTAGCTTGTTTACGCGAACAATATAAATACGTCATCCTTAATAATGATCAAGTCACATTGAAGTCGCTTTTACCTGTGCTTTATCGTGTTGGTTTTGGAGATGATGAACTGGCACAATTACGGGTTGAAGCGACTATGCACGTTGATAATGTGCCTGCTGACTTTGTACCAGATATGGATGTTCTTACACCAAAGGAGCAACCTGTACCTGTTGATGAGGCGTTTCAGCCACATCCATTAGAATGCCAATGTCCCAGTTGTGTTGACATGAATCTTGTCCCACATGATGATGAAGGGCAACCGATTCCTGCCGAGCAACTCGACCCTGAAAACCCTGAGCATCAACAATATATACAAAAGCAGGCGGTACGTTTAGCTGAAGAACAATTGCCTCAAGATGATGAAGATGCACCTCAACAAACATCCATGTTTTAGACGAACACTATAGTTAACAAGGCGATATTGCATGAAACAACTTAGACGTGCCGGAATCCTTATCGCGCTGATTTTGCTGATTGTTAGTTTGGGCATCCGCGCTAATCTCAATGTCTCAAATCCCACCGGATTGCGCTATTCAAGTGAATATCCGTTACGGACGGGGCAAGGGACTTCTGGCGAACTTGGTGTTGATGGTGAACGTATCTTGTCAATTGATTTGAACGTCATCAATAACAACAGTGCTGGGCAGACGCAATGTGCGTGCAATACACCAAATTACGATCAATCCCCACCTGCTCAATGTAACACCTGTTTCGGGTTTAGTGAAAACATTGAAAATTACCGTATTCCTGATTTCGTCACACTTGACTATATTGCAGAGTCGAAAAATGTGGCGAGTTTACAAGCATTTCGTCAAAACGGTGAAGAAGTCCGTGACCATCAACAAATACGTGACATAGTAGATGTAGCTTTATTACTTGACCTTCCATTTTGGGTGTATGTGCGTGTCGATACTGATGTTGCGCCAGAATATTTTGATATGGTTGATGCAACAGGTGGGGGCATTATTTATTATTTTGCTTATGATGGTTATATTGACCCAGCCGAGGAGTTTGCGAATAAGGTGATGCCGATTGCTTTCATCATGCTTGTTTTGTTGGCTGCATGGGAATTACGCAGTGGTAAATCGAGAAATACCCTCACTGTTCCATCGAATCCATCTACGCCAAAAGCAAAGCCACCAAAAGACCCATTAGGGAAGTCAACTTCATCAGTCAATAAAGCTGAAGATTTCCAGAGTAAATTGCGTAATAAGCTGGATATGGATTCAACTCGTCACGATGATTAGTGGGCATAATGATGAAAAGTGGATGCACGAGGCTTTAAATGAGGCTAAACGTGCAATCGCTCATGATGATGTGCCGATTGGCGCAGTTGTAGTTTACGATGGGCATATCATTGGGCGTGGACATAACAAACGTGAATTGACCAATGACCCTACCGCACATGCTGAAATCCTCGCTATTCGCCAAGCAGGGCAACATTTGAAAACATGGCGCTTAGAGGGCGCAACGCTTTATTGCACACTTGAACCCTGTTGCATGTGCGCTGGTGCGATGGTGCAATCCAGACTATCGCGTTTGGTTTATGGCGCAATCGAACCCAAAACAGGTTGTGCGGGTAGTGTGATGGATGTACTACGAAACCCGACCTTTAATCATCGCCTTGATATTGATGTCGGCTTGTTAGCTGACGAGTCCAATGCTTTATTGCAAGAATTTTTCCAGAATCTCCGCTGAAACTAATCAACGAATGCCCAATCTGGCAAGGGTTCACGATTGTTATGCCATTCTTGTGGAATGCACCCTTCTCCGGCACGGATAGCCACAATACCTCCGACCATCGCGCAAGTTGTATCTACATCACCGCCCGCACTCATTGTTTGCCAAAGGGCATTTTCGTAATCATCCAATTTTTCGCCCGCACTCCATAATACGAATGGCATTGTATCGGGTGATGAAATCTTAGACCCATTACCAATGGCGTTGACAACATCAACAATTGGCATTCCATCGGGCAAATCATGTGCTTGCTGTATGTTAACTTTAACGTCGCCATCAGGGACATGAGGCAGAATCTGTGCGATGAATGCTTGGCGCGATAGGGTTTCACCGCGTGTTTGCCATGCAACAGCGGTGGCGACTGCAATGGCAATGCCTCCTGCGATTCCTTCAGGATTCATGTGTGTGATCTCAGATGCGAGTCTGGCTTGCTCAACCACTTTCGGAATGTCATCTGCGAAGTATGCTCCTACTGGTGGGATGCGCATCCCTGAGCCATTACCAAATGAACCACTCCCACTGAATAGTGATGCAGATTGCTTGCGCCAACCTAATCCTGCTTTGATTTGTGTTATTAACATTCGCGCGCCCATGCCGTACCCTCGTTGACGATCAAAGTGGGTGGCGAAACTATCAGCCAGTGCATCTTGATCAATTTCACCATATTTCCGCAGAATCTCGTAGATGGACAATGCCATGTTTGTGTCATCTGTCCAGTTCCATGGAGGGGATGGTAATGTTTTTGTTTTTACAAGGAATGGAATTCTATCAACACTGTTAAATTCAAAAAATGCACCGAGACTATCTGCAACTGATAATCCTTCTAATGATAAATGCGCTCGTTGAAGGCGTTCATCATGATCTTTCGGTAATTGACTCATAGTTTACCACCTCTAATAGTGTTGAATTGTTGATGAATTTGGATATTGTCTATGAATTGAACCTATATCTTCAACTATAACGTTTTAAAATACTTTATCAACTGGAAAGGACTACAGCGGTATATGCAACGGATCGTCATTAAAGTAGGTACAAGCACACTCACAGCCGGAACATCTCATTTAAATCGGCAACGAATGTTAGAGGTGGTTCAACAAATCGCGCTGTTACAGCAACAGGGGCACGAGATGATTTTGGTATCTTCTGGTGCACAAGCGGCGGGGCGCGAACGCTTGGGGTTTCCTGATTTGGGTAAATCTATGTCGTCGAAGCAGATGTTAAGTGCGGTTGTGCAAGGGCGATTAGTACACCTTTATAGTGAATTTTTTACAATTTTTGAGATTGTCGTGGCGCAGGTCTTATTGACTCGTGATGATTTGAGCCATCGTACCCGTTACCTCAATGCCCGTGACACCATGCAAACGCTAATTGAACAGAAAATTGTCCCCGTTATCAATGAAAATGACACGGTTGTGATTGATGAAATTCGGGTGGGGGATAATGATAATTTATCTGCGATGGTTGCCAGTGCCTTAGAAGCCGATTTATTGATTATGCTGACCGATCAACCGGGGTTATTTACGGCTGATCCACGTCATAATCAGGACGCGGAGTTGATCCCTACAATTGAACGTATTGACGATTCAACGTATGAATTAGCGGGTGGTGTTGGGTCAACATTGGGAACAGGTGGTATGGCGACTAAAATCGAAGCTGCCCATACTGCTAGCCGAAGTGGGGTTTCTGCGGTAATCGCACATGGTAGTGAACCGAATGTGATTACTCGTATCGTCAACGGTGAGCAAATTGGGACACGCTTTGAGCCTGTAAATAGTCATTTGGAAAGCCGGAAACGCTGGTTGCTCACAGATCGTATACAAGGTGTGATTTATATTGATGCAGGTGCGGTTAAGGTCTTGCAAAAGGGCGGTGCGAGTTTGTTGCCTGTTGGTGTAGCGACTGTTGAACGTGAGTTTAAACGTGGCGCAACACTTGTTGTTAAATCACCTGATGGTAAAGATATTGCACACGGCTTGAGCAATTATAGTAGTGATGAACTCAAACAATTGTGTGGCAAAAAATCCTCACAGATCACAGAAATTCTTGGCTATAATTACGGTGATTACGCTGTCCATCGTAATAATATGGTCTTGTTGACTTAAAGGGCGTATGCACTCAAATCGTCTCATCAATCAAAAAATTGATTGCGCCGAAATAGGCATCTGCGCCATGCACCATTAAGTCATTATGCCCAACGTGGGGAATACGCATGATACGTTTGTTCTCACTAGGTGAGGAATCATAAATTTTTTGCCCATTGTGTACGGGTAATAAGTTGTCGTTTTCACCGTGAATGACCAATAAAGGTAGATTGATTTCTTGCATGGTACGCGCATTGCCCACCGGAAGATCAGTAATATCGCTTAAATCCATTGGTATGCCTAAACGTTTAAACACGGAAGGCATATCGGCGAAACCACTTTCTACGATCAAGGCTTTAAATTGCTCAGGGAACTTGTGTGCAAGGTGAATGGCTGGCGCACTCCCTAATGAACGTCCCATGATATAACAGGGTAGAGTGTTAAGGTCACCTAGCACATCAGGTAATGCTGGAATGATGTATTCCGCATCTGTCAGGAATGTGGTGGTGCGTGGTTTGCCTGTACTCCACCCATAACCTCTATAATCCACGACTAAGAATGCACAATCAATGCGGAAATATTCACCCACTAAACTGTCATAATCACTGGCAACCTCACCGTTACCATGAAAGAAGATCACCACACAACGCGGATTCTCTGGTTGATATAAGCGATAACCGAGCCTGATATTCTTATCTATAGGGATATGCCCATCTATTGTTTTTGGGATTCGACTGTTCCCTTGAATTGCTGCACGAGGATAAAATAAGTTGTTAACAATGGCAGGATTATCTAGCGGGTGGTCACTCATTTTATGTTCCCTTTTCTGTAATCTCTAATCTATATCCTAATATCAATAAGTTTATGGAGCAAATTCACTTTACCTTGATAACAAGGTTGTTATCGGCAGGCTGAAATTCGCTTGTTATCCTCCATAAGAATTTCATATTTGTGTGACATGATGGACTTATTAAAAAGTTAGGATGGGAAAATATGCGTTTAAAAAGTTTACGCTGGGTACTTTTGTTATTGCTTTTGGCTCTTGCTGTTGGAAGTATGGCGTTTGCTCAAGATGATGATCTTGAAGGGGATGATGGCATCGGCGACCCCTATTATCCACTGATGGGTAATGGCGGGTATGATGTTTTACATTATACGATTGATCTTGCTGTAGATATGCAAGTTAATGAAATTAATGGTAGTGCAACCTTAGATGTTGTTGCAACGCAGGATTTAAGCCAATTTAATTTGGATTTTAGTGGATTAGACATTAGTCAAATTACCATCAATGACGAAGAAGCAGAGTTTACACGCTCTGGACGTGAATTGACTATTACGCCGATGACGATGTTTGCAGAAGGTGATTCATTTGATGTTGTCATTAGTTATTCTGGAGAGCCGGGACAATCTGGCGGCTGGAATTATTATGGTTCCGGTGTGATGGTGGCAGGCGAACCAATTAGCGCGTCTGGTTGGTATCCTGTTAATGAGCATCCGCTTGATAAGTCAACATATACTTTTATGATTACAGTTGATAATCAATTTGATGTTGGTGCAAATGGCATTCTTGAAGACACGGTTGAAAATGACGACGGCACACTAACCTATATATTTGAAGCGCGTGACCCAATGGCAAGTTATTTGACCACTTTAGTAATTGGCGATTTTGACATTGTCACTGATGAAAGTGAGAGTGGTGTACCGATTCGGAATTACTTTGCGGATGGTTTACCACAAAGCACGATTGGCGATTTTGCTCGTACTGCCGAGATGATTGATTTCTTTGAAACAGTGTTCGGACCTTATCCATTTGAAACATATGGGGTAGTCGTACACGATATTCCACTGGGATTTGCCTTAGAAACTCAGACCCTTTCTGTATTTGGTAATTCGTTCACGAATGAGGGCGTTGTAGCGCATGAATTGGCGCATCAGTGGTTTGGCAACAGTATTAGTGTCGCTGGTTGGCAACATATCTGGCTTAACGAAGGCTTTGCGACTTATGCCGAAGCACTCTGGGTTGAATATACACTTGGTGAAGATGCATTCCAAGAAAATATGGCAAATCGTTATGAAAGTTGGATAAATCCATCCTTCGCGGCGACCCGTCAAGAAATTGTGGACTTTTTCAACAATATTCCTATGCGTGGGGTTGAGCTTACCGCAGATGAAGCAGATGAGGCTTTGACATTTTTGTTAGGGCAAGCCCTTGATAGAGAAGAGATTGTGAGTATGTTGGATGAGGTTCGTGCTGAGGGTGTAACAGGGACGGAGATTATTGACGTGGTTGATGGGACATCTTTCATCCAAGTTGATTTGACATTAGATGGATTGTATAACTTTCTGATTATTCTTGGTTTGGATGATATCGCGGAAAACTTTGAGCAATCATTCGTCCCAACTGGTGATCCCACGCCAGAGGCTTTATTTAGCGGTGCTGTCTATCAACGTGGTGGATTAACTCTACATGCTTTACGCCGTGTTATTGGTGATGATGATTTCTTTACATTGCTCCGCACATATACCGAAACATATCATGATAGTAACGCTGAAACAGCTGATTTTATTGCATTAGCTGAGGAAATTAGCGGACAAGATTTAGGTGATTTTTTCAATGCGTGGCTATTTGAAGAGCGTACCCCAGATATCCCAGAAGATGGCTTGTTCTTGGATGATTTCTTGGGTTAGGTACTGGTTATTTTGTTACTAATTTAACATAGATTGATTGCAGAGGGTTTGTCCTATACAGATGGCTTCTCTGCAATTTTTTTATTAAGGAGCGGGTATATATGATACGGAAACTTAGCTTTGTTTTTGTTTTAACATTACTGAGTACGTGGTTGATAGTGGCGCAAGATGAAGGCGCGGATGGTATTGGTGATAGCTATTATCCACAAGCGGGTAATGGTGGGTATGATGTGCAACATTATACGCTTGATGTCGCTGTTGATATGTCTGATGGTTCTATCGTGGGGTTAGCAACGATTGAGTCAATCGCTACTCAAAACCTTTCACAATTTAATCTCGACTTTTCACGATTTACGATTGCAGGAATTGAAATAGATGAGCGTTCCGCAGTTTTTACCTATGATGACACCGAACTTATTGTTACACCTCCAAATCCAATTTCAGAAGGCGATACATTTATCACCACAGTCACCTATGAGGGTATCCCTAATAATGCTACTAAGCGAGGTAGCCAAGGGCGATTTCGAGAAGGGTGGTTTTACTATGGTGATGGCGTGATTGTTGCAGGAGAGCCCCTTAGCGCGACGACATGGTTCCCTGTGAATGACCATCCCTTAGATAAAGCAACGTATACATTTGTGATTACTGTAGCGAGTGATTTTGTGGTTGGTGCTAACGGCGTGCTTGAAGATACTGTTGATAATGGTGATGGTACGACCACGTATACATTTGAAATGCGTGATCCGATGGCAAGTTACCTTACGACGGTTGGTATCAGTAATTTTGAGATTTTGACGAGTGTGAGTACAAGCGGTATTCCAATTCGGCATTATATTGATGCTGATGTTTCCAATTCACTTTTGGATGGCTTAAATAATACTGACCTCATGCTGGACTTTTTCGAGATGATTTTTGGTGAGTATCCATTTGAGACCTATGGTGTAATCGTACATGAGTATCCATTGCCCTTTGCTTTAGAAACGCAAACATTGTCCGTTTTTGGTGGTGGAACGGATGAAATGACGCTTGCTCATGAATTGGCGCATCAATGGTTTGGCAATAGCATTAGTTTGTCAGATTGGCGTGATATTTGGCTCAATGAGGGGTTTGCTACTTATGCTGAAGCGTTGTGGGTTGAATACGGGCAAGGCACAGAAGCCTACGAAGCCTATATAGATGAGTTGTATGGATACGTAGATTATCTGGAACCTGTGTTTATTGGCGACCCCGGAATATCTGATCTCTTTGTTGGTGCTGTCTATGTTCGCGGGGCTTTAACTTTAGCAACTTTACGCGATCGTGTTGGTGATTATACCTTTTTTGAGATTTTACTAACTTATGCAGAGCGTTTTCATGGTAGCAATGTCACTACCTCTGATTTTATAGCTGTTGCTGAAGAAATTAGTGAACAACAACTCGACGAATTTTTCGAATATTGGCTGTTTTCTAACTGATAAATCACTTTTGCAGTGACTTAGGCAGGTTTTCTAACCCTTAGAATGCCTGCCTCTTTTGTGGTTTTTGTGGTCCGACTAAATGTGTGTCTAAAAACTCAAGCGTTGTTTTCAGCACGCTTCGACTTTTTTCACGCAGATCATCCGGCATTTCTTCTTTAAAAAACTCATGACCGATACCTTCAACGACCTCTACTTGGTGAGGTAATGATGTTGTCTCAAGTTCTTTTTTTAATTTATTAATCTCGTTCGATTTGATATGCGGTTCGTTTTCTCCATAGAAAGAGAGGATTGGGGTGTTTGAGTCTTTAAAACGCCCAAAGTAACGCGCAGGAAAACCACTAAAAGCAATCGCAGCTTCCAAGTCATCCCGTACAATTGCGGCTTCATAAGCAAGGCTACCACCCATACCGATTCCAACTGCTGCAACATAAGCATTACAACTGTGATGATGTTCAAGCACGGATAAAGCACCATTTACTAATTGATAGCCATTGTCATCACCGAGGCTTTTAACTAACTCCATTGCTTCTTTAGGGGTTTTGGCGATTCGCCCATAAAATAAATCAGGAATAATCACGTAGTAACCCATTTGCGCGAATAGATTTGCCAACCGTCGAACAATTGGAGTCACACCCCACCAATCATGAATAAGCGTAACTCCAGGGAAACGCATTCCAACTCGTGGATGTGCCAAATAAGCGGGCAGGGATCGTCCGTCATCAGTGACAATTTGAATGTGTCCACTGTCGATTGCATATTCAATGTGATCGGGTTCATAAATGGGCATGAGTATTTAACCTGTTATGTATGATGATGGTAACGGCATATAGTATAGCATGTACTCTACACATCAACCGCATAAATGACTTGTCTAAATGGTATCTTCTCAATTTCTAATTTTAGGGCGGAAATTAAAGCCTCAGGCGCAGTTAACGTTAAGGTTCGATAGCCTTGCCGATATGCCCAATCGCGTATTGCGGTGACTTGTCCACCGGTTATAGGTTGTGGTGACCAGAAGTTGAGATGCAAATTGCGTGGATTGTATAAGTCTTGTTCCGCACACAAAAAGGCATCACGCCCACCAGACGAAAAACGAAGGCGATGAATTGGGCGCTCTGCGATCTCGTCTACCGCATCCCATGTTCGTGTCCAAAGTGATTCCCAATGTTGACGCGCATTTTCCACGCGCCCCAATGGCATGAACCAACTCATAATTTGCTCATAGTCGGCAAGTATATGATCTGTCGCTTTGTAAAAACCTTGCCCTGTTTGTGCTGAGATCGAAAAGCGTCCAATTTCTTGAATAACTGACATATCATAGTTCGCATAAAAATTGGCGGTATCTGTATCATAACCTGAAAAGCTGACAGTTACGCGCTGAATGTCCATTTGTGTTGCTCGCCTCATAACATCTTGAAGCAAAATATCAATGATATTCCCCACATTACTATGATTTTGATCGGCAACAAGATGTGTGATATGTAGGTGATTGCCGAATGGCTTGGGTTCATGCCCAACAAAAATTTCAACATATCCGATTACAATATCATTTTCAACCGCAACAAAGGGTAGTCCTGCACCGCGCAATAAATGACTTAGCGTTAACGTGCTTGTTTCCACGCTCATCCACGCACCACCATGTAGCCACCGCTCATAAATGGATAATTTGTCGTAAGGTAGGTCTTCTACTTGACCGGAATCATTTATGCGTTGCCATCTTGGAATTGTTGTGCGGAATAATTTACTAATGGTCGCAGTGTCATCTAGTTTTGCACGTCGAATGTGAATTTGCCCCATAATTGTTCCTCCTTGAGGTATCGCCATCAATATTATAGCGAGTTGCGCGTGGATTGTGTCACGATTTCACATAATTGCTTC
>WURV02195279.1:0-12063 GCA_011762755.2 Epimenia babai | reverse complement strand
GTTCAGTGCACTGTTTCTTTATGTATACCTATGAAAATGTTCAGTGCACTGTTTCTTTTGGAACACCCTGTATAAGGATGAGGATGATAGTTGCATTAAGTTGTTTACCATCATGTTTTTTGGTAATAATATCGCTTTTATAATTGTATGAATTTTCAATCGACCAAAGAAATTTTTTATTATTCAATCATATTTTACAACAATGAGACATTTATTGTAGAATACAAGATATTAATTGCTAGATATCTACATTTTTGGATAATGTGTAGTTACTGCAGTAATGCGTATAAACTCATCTGCCGAATGAGTTTATAAGAGATAGGTCAATAGAAGATACTAGAATAGTATAGTGACAGGCTGATGACGAATTGTTGGATGAGTTTATTAGAGATAGGTCAATAGAAGATACTACAATAGTATAGAGACATGCTGATGACGAACTGTTGGATGAGTTTATAAGAGAGAGGTCAATAGATTATACTACAATAAATAAACCCACAATAGATATGCTAACAAGAGTACGTATATCTGGTTGTTTATAACTAGCATAACTAGCATAATCACAGATATCTATGATTATGAGGGTGTGACGCTCACATTTTGTGGTAATTATCCTTAATCTGACTCTAGGTTGGGAAAGCCCAAAAGTGACCTAGACGAGAGGGCGTAATTACACAAGAAACAACAAAGATCACCACATCGTCCGTTTAGAGAGGCGTGATTGATAAACATGTTACCTCATAGTGTTCGTATTCGTCAACGTCAAATGTTTCAAAATCAAAAAAGCCATTGTCCAATCCCTGAAATAGAATGGTCAAAGAATTTGAATAAAGTCACCTGAATATAAAACAATAACTGACTTGGTTCTCTAACATTGACGTTCATCAATCAGGAATGGAAGCAATCAGAAATCAAGTATTTCACACAGGTGGAATAATAGAAAACTGATACACACTATAAAACTATGAAACCGTGATGGACGAGATTCTAGTCATTGATAAAGTAATTTGTATGGCGTTTGAATGTAGCTGACTCAAACCCACATCAGATGTTCATCTGTAGGAGTATCTATAAGACAGCCTGCTTGAGTAGAATTGTTTTAAAAAATAGGTAATCTGAAGGCAGAAATAGCAGGAAAAAAATGAATTAAAAAAGAGAATTGTGCGAAAGTCATCGACAGATGCAAACGGCCTGTGCATGTGCGCCTGCAGTATTCAGGAAAAAAAATCAAGGGCACATCTTGAAAAGATCTAAATATTGCGCAAACAGACACAGGTGGCGAAACTTACAATCCATGGAACTAAGCTTCAGCCACCAAATTCGAACGAAATTAGCAACCCAAGAAGATTCAATATGCATTTATATAATCAGTTTTCGAGTCACTCAGTTGATTCTATATAGTAAAAATTTGATTCGATTGTAAATATGTCAGTACTTAAAAATTGTGGAGCGGAGTTACGATAAACCAGCGGGATAATTGAAACAGCTCACCTTGCTGACTGCGTGGAGACAGTCCAGAAGTGTAAGTCGGTATTTACACACCCCAAACGATGCATCCCTGAAGCAAGATAAATACTAACCACTACTGACTGGCAAAACGTATTTTTATAAATATTAACCACTACTGACAAACTTATTTATATAAATAAAAACCATTACTGACAAACTTATTTTTATAGATACTAACCATTACTTACAAACTTCTTTTTATAAAAACAAACATTACTGACAAAACTTACTTTTATAAATACTAACCACTACTGACAAACTTATTTATATAAATAAAAACCACTACTGAGAAAACTTATTTTTATAAATATTAACCACTACTGACAAAACTTTTTTATAAATAAAAACCATTACTGAGAAAACTTATTTTTGTAAATAAAAACCATTACTGACAAACTTATTTTTATAGGTACTAACCATTACTTACAAACTTCTTTTTATAAATACAAACCATTACTGACAAAACTTACTTTTATAAATACTAACCACTACTGACAAACTTATTTTTATAAATACAAACCATTACTGACAAACTTATTTTCATAAATACAAACCATTCATGACAAAACTTACGTTTATAGATACTAATAACTACTGACAAAACTTTTTTTCATAAATATTAAGTCCTACTTACAAACCTTACTTTTATAACCACTGCTGGCAAAACTAATTTTTATAAATACTCAACACTACTGATAGAACAGATTCTCTGGGACAGAGTATATATATATTTATATATTTAAATAGAAACATTAGTGTCAACCCCTACCTATATGGGATATATGGAGATCCTTTATTGCTTAGTAATTTATAGGCTTCTTCTGGCGTCTTTTTCAAATATATAACCTGCAAAACAACACACGATATTACAAACATTCTACACTGAGGTGAGGTATGAATTAGAAATAATTTTCTATCTATTTTACTATACTACATTCAATGGAAGAACAATACGCACATAAAAATATCGGTGTAATGGACACAAAACCAGAAATCATTAATGAATTTAGGAAAGACGACGTTCATAAGTGTAAATGTGCGAAGAAATGTCAAAGAAAACTTGAGAAAGTAACACCTAATAATTAAGGGACGTGACTGAATAAGGAACATCTGACAATTCGAATGCTATATCTGCGAGCTCATGGCTCGTCTTTATGGCTCGTTTTTATGGCCCGTATTTATGGCTCGTTTTTATGGCCCGTATCGATCTAACATGGATGTATGATTATGCTGTAATAAAATAAATGGCAATAGTATTAGACGGGGGAACTCACAGCATAAGCACCGATGAGAAAGGCTGCATTGACTCGGTTCTCGGGGACGTGCGAGGTATAGTGGACGATGCGTTTCTTGGCCAGCGAAAATGACTGGACAATCATTAATACGTGTAAGTGTGTGTGTGTGTGTGTGTGCGTCCATGTGTGTGTGTGTGTGTACTTTATTTCATATTTTCAATATTACGATAATTGAAGAATTATGGAACGTATTGCTAGAGTGGAAGGGTAAGGTCGCGTAATGATATTTAGTGAGTATAGTAAAAAAGTAAAATTAGGCTAAGTGATATTTTGCTGCATTCAATTCAAAGTGGCTATAGATCCACCGAACAAAAGACCTACAATAGGCCGGTGGTAGGCCGGGTGGTGGGGATGTATGGATAAATGACAGCATTCACCGCTGCTGTGTAGTTAACCTACATAAACCAGCTGTGGCTACAATCGACACAATAAATCTTATTGACAAAGAGCGTCTTACACGAGTATTCAACTCCCACTCTTAAATGATGACCCCAGACACCAACCAAATTGCCCGAATCTATTATTATGAGTTTACTACTTAACTGAGAAATAATTAATAGATTACCGTGGAATCACGGTGACGGTTGATTAAAGCGATGTCAAGGGTAGGTAGTCATAGGAGTTGATCAATAACAACAAGAAATATAAAATCAGCTTTCAATGGAGGGCTCAAAGCCACAAGCTCCATATGACTGGTTTGGTAGCAGACCAACTGAGCTACAAATGGTCTACAGGAGTCATCTCACCCTGACGACACTGTCGCGGGTATATATATCCAATGTATTTAACACTATAGTAGTATTAGACAAATATATCACAATGTTTTGGCTATTTAAGTATGATGGACACTTCAGCTTTACAATGGACTAGGGTTCACTTGGGTTCAACTATTACAGAAACCAAAATAAGGTCGTTCATATTATATCAGTTGTCCCACAATAGTGTAAACCAAAAATAGGTCACTTGTATGAGACAGTTATCAGTCGACAGTGTCAACCAATAGTAGGCCACTCATATTTGCACCATTTATCACTCTACAGCATCAACCAGAAACGGGTCGTTCATATTAAACCATAGTTGTCACTTGCGCTTGGCTTCGGTAACGAAACTATGAACTAATTTGAATAAGACCAATCCAGATACAATCCCTTCCGAATGAAAAACTGCAACAGTGATTGAGATGACTATTCTTCTATGTACTCAGGGAAAATATGAATATTGGTAGAAATTAACTCCCTTTTTCAGAAAAAACTACCGTACTCTGAATAAAAATACAACTTGCCAATATCTGCCTAATGGCAAAGTTCTAAGCCAAATGGTATTTAAAAATATTCTGAAAAGTGCTGATATTGGACGCACAGAAGGACAGACTGATGGATGAAAGAGGTCTGATTAAAATAGTTCGCTGAAGCATACGCTCGGGTGAGCTAAAAAAACTGCAATAGTTATAAATGAAGGCAGGCCACTTTGTGTTAATCCTAACTTGACATAGTAAAGGAGGTATTATCCATTCTTTTCGTAACCAGAAAACACGATAGAAAACTAGTCACATATATAACCCCTACGTCAGTATCAAGCAGAAACGAATGAGCCAAAAGACCACTGATGGGGAGTTGAGAGATAACGATCATGACATGGATGAATAGATGACTTCTTGTGGTCTGTCATAAATGAAGAATACACTTACTTATATATGTAGATATGCAGCGAGTAGTTACCTTTAATTTTTTGTTGACTTTACAGCAGTATCTGTACAATATGGCCAGATTGAATGGACCAAAGTCAGCATAAAAACTGAAATTACAATCACAAAAATTAAATCAGGAAATACAAGTTGCTACAGACTACTAGAGTGTAGCCCTGACCTACTACAAACTCTGATTAGTATCAATAGGATACATAATGGTTAATAGACAACCTCTGACTATTACAGCACAAAAACACCAATTACAGATAGATATAATACCTGACATTCCATTTATGAATTTATGAGGACATTATTTCAAGAGTAACGCATTAAAATATTGACAAATTTGTTGGGTTTATCTTGACATTGCTTATCTCGAAATTCTACCTATATCATCATAAACTACCGACGATATATTTGAATGTAAAATCATAGAAAATGATACAGAAAATCAGGGCAGTCGCTTGTACTGGATTTTGGCGGCTATGTTCCTAGTCGCAACACCTTTTGTTTCAAAGTTTATATCAGCATGATAGACAATGAACCAAGATGTGTGCATTTTGTAACCTTTTCATGATAACGACAAAAAAATACAAATTTTGTGTCCTCCTGTTATACTTTATATATCAACTGTCACTGGTGCTAAAAATGCTGGTAAATTATTTATACCCTCCTCCGTTGCCGTTGACATTGGTAGATTTGATGTTATTTGATAGGGATTTAATATTTTAACATCAAATAAAATATTTTATATCAACTTGGTTGGTGTAGATGTAGTAGTCAGAGTAGAGCAATAAAACTAAAAGACAAATAAATAAGAAGACATTAATTCTGCAATTTTATTTACATTTACCTGGTGAGTAAAGTCATAGATACAGATGGGTCAAAATATTTGATACCCCTAGGATATATCCTTGGATTTTTAATCTGTACCGTAGGGTGATATTTGTGACATATTACATAATCCTTATAAATGTGCACATGTTATAGCTTCCCGTTTAGAGCAGTGACATTTCTCTCATGTCAAAAATAGGTTGGAGATCTTCTGCCGTTGTTAAATGACAATCTTTAGTGAAGGAATCAGAAAAAGAGCAAAAAACTATGGTAATAGTCCTCCAAAAAAACTCTGGAAAGCAATGCACAGAAAAAACCTATACCTCTGATGGTCATCAGAAATATAGTATAGATACTTTCTGTGCATTTCTCTCAAGCTATTCTATAGAAGCACATTGGCTACATACATTAATATCACAAAAATCTCAAGTCACTATCGGTGTTAAATAAAACGACAACATTGTGAAGAGTGTGAATTATACACTGATTAACCAGTCTCTCAGGAATTTCTGCTTCAAACGCTATTATTCTTTGACGATGGCAAGGATTCAGGCTGATGTAATTTTTTGGCGCCAATTTTTAAAAAGTTTTGCAATATTTTGGTGCACGGGTTTTGTAAACAATAGTCATATAAAAATATATGGCTAATACAAACAAGACTTCGTTAGAATTTTGTTATCTTGACAGCTGTTACCAGAATAATATCGCAAAGCTGTTTTTGTTTGACGTAACTTTTATTCACATTAAACCAGAAACTAAACACATATCCAGACATATGGATTCAATGTGTTGTTACTTCACACATGTTAGCTGAGACCGTTATGAAAAATAAATACTGTAAAGATGTAAACTTCGCCTGGAATTTAATTTATTTCACGATTTTCTATAAATCGCGAACTTAAATTCCACAAAGGTATCATTTATAAACTAATTTACTTTATTTATTAATTATAATGTGCTTATAATGCGCATGCTCCATGGACGCCAAAAATTGGCACTCAATAATACAGTATCCACATAGTGATCCGATCGTCAAATGTAAAAGTTAAACAAACCCAAAGGATACACCAGCACACAGCCGTCCCTTGGTATTCAACAGTACCGGCGCGGCTGTTTATCTAACAATACAAGATTGTAAATATCGCCTCGCTGATCGATTAACCGATAATAATTATGCCATGGTAAAGTGTGAAAGTGAAACAAATTTATTTTATAGATAATAGATCATTACATCGTTATAGGTAATAAAAACAGGGAACAAAAACTATTTTGTTACGCCTGGTGGTTTCTTCGGGTTACTGGATGTTTCTGTCCAGGTAACCGTTGTCGCTTGTCAAAAATACAAAATGGCGGCCATAACTTGCCTCGATGCATTGAAACTCTGGACCCCCGTGACCCGCATTAAAATGAGTCTGTACTCTGATTCACGAAATTAAAATCCACGCTAATTACCTATTAGCCCTTAATCATGAAATATAGAACCTTCGAAATTAATAGCCGGTACAGTATTCATTGTATTCCATCTTTCATTTCTTTTTTTGAAAATTAGGGCAGGCAGGCAGATTTTTTTATTTTATTCATCATTTAAAATCCAGAAGCGAGAGCATTTTTACCTTTCTTGACACCTTATTTTCGGTTTTGACAGTTCGTTTACTTCCGTGATATATTAATGGAACGTCCAATCATCTGACATGCCCCGCTGACATATAATATTATTCACTCTTTCGAGTGAAGACATTAATTTTGAGTGAATCGATTTAGTTTGTCTTTCACACACTGATCTTTCACTGTTACCCACAGCGAACGGGGGGTTGGGGAACAGTCAGTTTCATCAAACAATTTGCTAGCCTTATTTGATGTGATACGTGAAATACTACAAACGGCATCGCTGTTCATACGCGGAATAAGAGGGAAACTCTATACTTTCAGTTTCATTATCCAAGTCAGTATGAAATGGGATTGTAGGACGAAATTCGCGAATTAGAGGGGCGGTGCCAAAAATCAGGGCGGGCGTTGATGGAAAACAGAGAATTTTATGGGGCCTTATCAGAATACAAGCCATTTATCCTCTAGGAATATCGATTTTTAACCCACACTGTAGATATGCATATGTATACAGGTGATGGTGAAGAAAATAAGCTAATAAAATCTCGGGCAAACACTAACTTTTCGTAGATAAATTCGTTTTCTATAGAGAAATAATGAGTGTGCGCTGTCGACTGGGGCTTGCTCATAAGAGTCGCAAAGTACAAACGATCTGAAAAGGCATGTATAGTCTAGTGTAGTACGGCAAAATTATAACTTAATATTAACTAAGTACAATACTTCTGGGAACTCCATTATTATGAGCACCAAATCCTCAACACATCTTCTCCAGCACTACACATTATACAGCTCTCTCTCAAACACTCTATTTTTGATCAAACACTTTCTGAAGTGTTCTTTTGTGAAATGAATGCAAGTTCTTGTTAGCAAATCATCGCAATTCATAATTCACACGAGTCCCATAAATTTACTTCTTAGTTACTTATCAACGAACCTTTGATGATCTCCGACGCACTTATCAAAACATCGCATTCATTTGACATCGTAGTGATTTTTAACCTATCGCTCTCGCTACGTTAAGATTCATATAAAGAATGAATAAAACTATAATTTTCAATAATGGACACTTTATTATTATTATCCGTGATTAACCTAATCAAAAATCATGATGTTCGTGTTCATGCACGATCGTGTCAAATAATTGATGTCCATATGATAAGATACTTAATCCTTGTGTGATCAACGACACGCACATAACCAAGTACGTATTTCCGATAGTGTGAGTAATACCGCTACACATGGGGCATGCTAAATCTATCAAAAATGGAGATTTAACAGAGGCAAATGAAACCTAAACTCTACAAACTCGGCCATATTTGAAAGGATTGAACATGTAGAATCGGTCACGTGGCAACCGATTGGCCAATGGCCAAATCGCTTCTCCAGGCGTTATGACAACAGAACTATGATCCAATCAAATTCGATCTTTCAAAAGAAAAAATTGTTTCGAAATAAAGTGTGCAATGTTAATTTGACAGCATGTGTCAAAATTTGTATACGTTATGAGGGGTACTCAGTGGTAGTACTGTATAGCGAAGAGCCTTAATTCGAACACAGTACAAATAAGCTTCATTATAAAAACCAATTCATGTTTAATCTTCTCCGCTTTTATATATAATCAAGCTCTTTCATTTTTCCATCAATCATGTTATTGATGTAGAAACGTCTTTTGACAACTGACTCATTCGAGTTGGTTAACCTACCGAAAAGGTTGTCGGACGATGCAACTACTAGGGGTATCTTTTATTATGTTTTCATTTTATTCCATAAATGACTAAGTGGCCCGACACACACTCCCATCTCCGCGTCGCCATTAAAAACAAAAGATTGGATGGAGAAGTCAGGAGCATATAAACTCTGTTGCAAAAAAAAACACCTGTTAATTTTCAGGTTTTTGACAAAATCTGACACATATTTAAAAACAAACTAAATCATATAAATTAATTGTATGTAATGGACTTTAGGTAATGGAAATTATCAAATAAATTATCAATGTAATGAAAAGGGAATCGGGAAAATCTCTAGGATCAACCCTGAAAACTTAAAATCCAACCTCTCACACACACCGGTATCAACCGTGCGCTCTCCGGCACTCTCGACAAACATGCTCCGGAAGTGACGAAAAAGCCATGACCGCGCGAACCTGAACCTTGGTCGTGAGAAGAGTTAGTGACTGCGTTGTTCAGCAGAAAGAAACGATGATGTCACCAAAAAAGCATACCAATCCACAATCAACAATTTTAACTATCTTGTTAAAGATGCTAAACGTAACTACTACAGCAAATCAATATCTGAATCTCCGTCATCTCAAAAACTACTCCTTCATACCTTCAATAAGCTATCAAATAAACCAGACTCTCGCAACATTCTACCAACCAATATTCCCGAAACCGACCAACTTGAAAAATTCGCAAACTTTTTTCACAAAAAAACATCAAGGAACATCCGCTAAAAACGTCATCAGTGGACTATGTTCCCAAACACGTAATTAAATTCTGCCTCCCTGTTCTTTTAACATATCTTGTCCAATTAATAAAGATGTTCTTTAGCAGCTGCTCTTTCCCACAGACTGTGAAGACAGCCGCTATTACCCCACTCCTCAAAAAGTTCAATCTCGATCAAAATATTCTGACAAATTTCCGACCTGTCTCTGACCTAATATGCTTCTCCAAACTTTTCGAATGCGCAGCCTGCCGCCAACTCACCCGTTACCTCACAACTAACTCCTTGCTCTCACTGTAAATGTACACAATTGTATCTAACATTGATGTATATAACCCGTATATTGTTAGGTGTTAATTTTATATAATTTAGGTAATTACATTATAGTTTTAGAGCATGTAAAGTGTGTTTGACAGCTCTGCTAATGAGTACAATTTAAACAAATAAATTTCATTTCATGGATTTTAACAAACAAATATATGAGTGTGATGGTAATGGTGGTAGCCAATCTGGTTCTATGAATAGCTGGAGAGAAATGTACAGAAAAAACCTATACCGTTCACTCTGATGGTGATGAGGTTCGGAAATCAAATTATACAAATTTGAATTCGGATTTAATTAATTTTGTTATAAAACATCGGATCGAACATTAGCTAACGAGGCAAACCCACATCATCATCAAATATACTCATTTTATCACCCTTATAATATTAACTTGACTGTTTACAACTGTGTACAGTACTATAGATGCACTAGTTAAGACTTTTTTAATAAACGGATATGGAGATAAAGATTTTCAAATAACAAAGTCTATAGAAATTACTCCCTTTGCTCTCATGATGAGATGCTGAGGGAATCTGAAAGATACCAACCCGAGAACAATATCTGCCAAATAGTGGACCTTAGCAATGAAAGGTTCTCTAGAAAAAGAATTTTCCAGTAAAAATACAAACATCGACAAAAGTTACCCCCGCCCTTGCTGTGAGGATGATATTTCAAACAAATCTAGAAGAGACCAACCCAAGGACAATATGTGTCAAATGGCAGACCTCTGCGATAAGCGGTTCTTGAGAAGATTTTTTTTAAGAAAAAATATGAACATCAGCATATGGTACCTTCCCTTGCTGCGATGACGATACTATAAACAAATCTAGAATAGACCAACCCAAGGACAATATCTGCCAAATGGTACCTCTGCGATAAGCGGTTTTAGAGTAGATTTTTTAAGTATAGGTTAACATCGGACGAACTCCGATTAGAAAAGCTCACTCAGGTGAGCTAAAAATCTAGAGTACAAGTTGACATGATTGTATTTCGTCGCCATTACTTAGCATATTAATATTAGCACCGCAAATCCCTTAATATATCATATTTCAAATGACAGTTTAGAAGTCATTAGGGAAGCAACTCTTCAACACGTGGCAGCAAAGCCTTCACAAATTCACTTTCCCAATGCAGATTGATTCGTCTTGCCACACATAACTTCAGCAGTATTTTGTCATGGCTAAGTCACCAGAGTCATTAGGAAGAAGTACTGTGCCAAAGACAACATAAACCCTCCACCCTATGGTTCACAGACTGGCGCGTTACAAGCACAGTATTCTGCGAACCCAATATGCCCAACTGTATGAAATGTCTGTTTTGATAAAAAACTAAATTGAAACACCGTCCTCTTTCTGATTTGCATTCAAACTCATACAAATAAGCTGGGATTAACAGGTTGTGGGCATTAGTGGTGGAGCTTTCCATGTTGGAGGTTGCAAGCTTGAATTCACACATGCCATGACTTTCCCCCGCTTATTTTATTAGGCGAAACAAGCAAAATTTGTATTCTTGGAATATTACATTTTTTCCGTGGCTTATTTTGATTTTCAAAAATTTAGGAAAATGTTAGAATACAATCAATATACCTGATATATTTGACTGATGTTTACTACCCTGATGCCCTAAACATAGAAGCATGTCAACTGACCAGTGTCACCAGTAGCCCTTCATGAAACTGCTATAACAGATGTATTACTATGTATTTGTATATTATCTATGTTGGCCATTATTTGGCTCTCTACGTCACTCGGCTTTAGCCAGCCCACATGTAAACCACGTGAAATAACAAATAACATAAATGATATCGGATATTGAATAATCTAAAACATTTAGGGCAATACCTAGTACCTAGACTAAGGCTTATTCGATCACAAGCGTTCACATAAAAACTATGCTTTATCAGGTTATCCTCAGGAAGCATAGTGGAATGAAAGTAAAGAAAGGACTCAAAAAACGAAGGAAAAAATTCATATATTTATTTGTCAGAGACGGTGTATCTATTTGAGAGTGATGTTCTCATTGTAATAATGATTAAAAATAAGGTTAGTACGGTATTTATATGCCAATTATATGCTGTTAATTATTATTCAATAATGTAACATCGTTATTGTACTCTAGTCAAAGTTTGTAAAACTTTGTAAAGGTAAAGATGAGGTTTAGGTGCTACTTGATAATTAAATGTCAGTCGCACGCACAACATTGCCCTGTTACATCCCTAAGGCCCACTCTATACGACGTTTTATCGTCGACACGTTGAAATTAAAATAAATAGAAATGACGCTAAAACGTACGTATGCAGAGATTGAAAACGTCTCGGACGTTCTAAATTAAATTCAGACGTTCAAATCGTCTGGTTGAGACGTTTTA